>JZKD02S1752357.1:56782-80597 GCA_000966675.3 Picea glauca | reverse complement strand
CCATTCCTTGAACATTCACCAAATGATCATCCCCCAACTTTACTTTATTTTTGATAGTACTATCAAAAGACGAAAATAGGTCTTTGTTACCTGTCATATGATTGCTGCAACCGCTGTCGAGCATCCACACATCTAAATCGGTTGGTTCTGTAGTCGCATGGCAGGAGTAAAACATGGTTTCTTGCAGTTTATTTTCCTTTGCAACATGTGCAGTTCTATGCTCTCGATTCGTAGGTCTTTTATAACATTCGGACTTGTAGTGTCCAAACTTCTTACAATAATGGCACTGAATTTCTGATTTGTCAACCCATTCCGGAGTGCGACCTCTGCCTCGACCTCTATCATAGGAAGATCTTGCATGCGACTGATCTGGGTCTGCATGCGAAGCATTTTGCGGCTGGGATCTGCCTCGCCAACCTCTTCCTCTTCCTCTGCTTCTTCCACCACGGCCTCAACCTTTTCTTATGGTGGCTTACGTTTGGAAAGCTGATTCCAACGAAGTGTTTTCTCTCTGCAATCTTGCCTCATGTGATAAAAGAGAGCCCAGCAGCTGATCTATGGTAAACGTAGTCAGATCCTTTGATTCCTCGATTGCAACAACAACCATATTAAATTTTTCAGGAATGTCTTCACCTTGACTTCGGATTTGATGGACGAGGTGCTTTACACTCGTCATAAACTGGTCGACTGTCTCTGTATCTTTCATAGACATTGCTTCAAAGTTCTATCGCAAAGTTTGCAACTTGACGGTCTTCACTTTCTCGGTTCCTTGATAGATATTCATGACAGTATCCCATGCTCCTTTGGCGGTGCTCTCGCCTTCAATTTTCGGAAAGATGGACTCATCCACCCCCTGAAAGATAAGTCATAAGGCTTTTGCATTTTTCTTGACCACTTCTGTGTAAGTGTGTCTCGCATCCCGATCCAATGCATCTCGATCTTCAGCTTTCAGCGAGGTAACTCCATCTTCGACAATCTCTAAGCATTCATGACAGCTCAGAAAAACTTTCATCTTGGCTACCCAAGTGCTATGATTCGACCCGTTCAAAACAGGTGCTTGCATGAGAGCCTGGTTTCTCATGCTGGCCATTTTCTGCTCAAAAAATTATATACCGGCGGCTAAAAAAAAAATTACACAGAAAAAAAAAACAGATTTGCAATTCTTACAGAGCTTGCTGAAAAACGTTTTGCAATTCGGCAAGCTAGACAGAGGCTGGATCTGCAGCCTGCTCTGATACCATGAAAATAAATCTGCAGCCACAGAAAAACGAATTGATAGAGCAGAGAAAACAGAAAACGAATACACCAAGAACCGCAGAACAGAATAGCACAAAACACCACACCGGATCTCATTATTGAATTGATATATAAAGGAATTACATGCATGGAAATGCTTCGTAAATAACAAAGTGACTAACAGCTCACTCAGTGATGAAAACAAGAAACCAACTAATTGACAGTTAACTAAACTAATCGAAGGAGCGATTTGCTCAATCAAAGGAGCAAATGGTGGAGCAAATGGTGGAGCAAATCGCTCAACTTATTCGTCTAACAATAGCAACATAGTTTAATGTGTCAATGGACCCACTGGTAATGGACAATGGACAAGGTAAACATCTATATGGAAACATTGTATATGGACGTATTGATTTATTGTGACAATGGGCTTTGTAAATGTCTCCATGCGACATCGCATATCATTTAGAACTAGAAAAGATATTGTGAACTATCAACAATGGCAGGGTTCAATGTAGAGATGCGAAAAGGTCAACATAGATATGCAAGTTATGTTAAAACCTTCTTCATGCGATTGAAACCTGTGATCTTTTTCACCGAATGGAGACCATATTTATTTTATATATATCTACATATTTATTTTTTTATCAGATTGTGCATCTCAGGGTTCCCAGCTAGGTCTTATTCTCCTATTTGAAAAAGAGAGGATACATCCTCTTCTTCGCTTTAGCTCTTTGAAGTCAGGCCTATTTATTTTCTCTTTTTCATGGCAAAACTTCTCCATGTGATTTGAACCTTTCTCTTTGTAACCACCTGTATGCGAGATCGTGTATCATGGAATGGACGGACACATGTGCTCTATGGCACTATGTGGTCCAATAGGACTTTTCCATAGCTATATAATATATGAACAATTCTCCGTGCAAGCTCTTATATTGTGTAGTAGTTCTGGTTCATGGCCATGGCAATGTCCAGAGCATTGTTGTTCATCGCTAGGTAGATATGTCCATATAATATATTAACCCTAGTAGGAGGGACCTTGTCAACGTGTTTATGGTCATATCGTATATGAACCACGTAGGAAACCCCAGAGTAACCAAGAGAATTCTCTCTGAGCCCAACAACTCTGGCATCAGTACGTGGTGGTTGGCTTTAGTCTGATATGGACTTGCTCTAGTATTAGTCCCTGGTCTTATTCTTTTCGATAGCATCCTATCTAGGCTAGAAAATGAACAAGTTCAACGTATGTATGGAAATCCAGAGATTTAACGTCTCTATGCAACTATATACACATATCTATGGGCATATAATATATAGACGTCTCGGATTGGACCTGGACAAGGTCAACATAGATATGGCTCTCTCGTCTAGGAACACGACGTAGGGACCAATCGTAGAGTCACCAAGTAGAGTCTCTAAGCCCAGCTCTGGCCATCGGCTGATACCTGGCTTAGTAGTGGATCTCCACCAACATCAACTAGCCCTAACTAAGATGGTACTATTTTGGGTTCAGCCAACTTATCCATGCGAGCTCTTATAGTAAGAGGTTGTAGTAGTATGCGAGTTCAAGTGTGAGATGTAGATATGGCTTGCAATGAGGTCTGCTAATTATAGGTTTACTAGGTCTTATCCTATTGAAAAAGATAGAATGGAGAAGACTAGAGTTATTATTTCTCATTGTAAACGTCTGTATGTGCTTTCAACCTGTTTATCACAGTAGAGATGCTAATGGAGTTAGATCTGGCCGGGGAGCAAGTAGAAGATATGCAAATCCAAGTTACAATGTAGATATGCATTTGAAACTTTCCCATAGCATTAGGACTTTTAGATGGCATCATAAGTGAAAACTATGCCCAGCTAGCTAGGTTTTATCTCTGTAAAATCATATATATTAATATGTGTAGATATGGCGAGAGATCGTATATATAGTTTGTAGTAGTTGTAGTTGTTCCACCCCAAGTATAATAAATAGTAACCAAGCGGATTCTCTAACTACTTCTCTATGGAAATATCATATGTGAAAACATATTTATGCAAGTCCAAGTGCAAATGTAGATATGCACTTTCAACCTGTTTATCAGAGCAGAGCTAGTGGAAGAATTAGATCCAGATTTCTTCTTTTTGTTTTTTTACGGGACACACATACCCTATGGCGGCTGTTACGACAGACAAGTTCAACGTCTATATGCGAGTTTAGACACCTAGACACCAACCCCATAGAAACCTAGTTCTCATTGCTCACGCTAAGGTGGAAGTTGTTTTTTCCATAGCTAGGACTTCCCTATGGCAGCATAGGTGAAAACTAGAGAAACTAAAGCTATTCTTATCTTTTTTAGATATGGCGGCATCACATATATCATATCTATGCAAGAACTTTTCTATGCAATTGAAACCTTTTCTCTTTTTGTCAAAGAATAGAGACTAGAGTTATGCTTTTGTTTTTGTTTTGGATGGACACGACACACTAACCTATCTATAGCTTCTTCACTAGAACTCAGAGAAGAGATAGGGTTAAGGTGTGGAGTAGTAAATATGGTTGCAAGGAAGGTCTTCCGGTTGTTAGGTTTTTTCCCAGCTAGCAAGCAAGGTTTTTCTTTCTTTGCAAAGGACACAAGAAGAAGAAGCTTATTCGCTGGAGCTTAGGAAGATAGAGGTTCAGAAAGGTGGTGAAACGTCTCATAGATCTATTCTCTTTGTTTTGTTGTTCATGGCAAGTAGTAAAAGTCTATATGTTACATCGTATATGAACACGTCTCTATGACAATATCAAATAGTAACACATATTTATGGTGATATCATAGGAATCAAAGTATATATGCAATATCATATAGTAGTAATAGGTTGTAAAGAAAGGTAAAGCTAGTGGAATTATCTCATGATTTCTATTATTATTTTTTTTTGGACTGACACACACACATTGAAACTTTCTTTTTCATTGCCAGGTAGATATGGCGAGATCTTAAATTGAACAAATAGAGTAGAGATGGCTGCGGTGAGGTCAGCTTCCACAAATCAAGGTAATCAAGGTGCAGACATAGATATGCTAATATCATATGTGAAAACGTAGAGATGTGAATCCAAGTGTAAACATAGAGAAAGCAACATCATAGATTAATCAATTAGATAGAGTAGATATCATATATCAAGATTTTGTAGTAGGTCTCGTTCGTGGCAATGCCAAATTCTCTATGCCAATATCGTCATATAGAAATTGGACTAGATATATTGATATATTGTTCTAGAACAACTTCTCTACGCGACACCTAGGTATATTCATCTGGCTTTCACAAGGCTAGCACAAGCAAACTTAGGTATGCCCGTATAGTATCTTAAAACTTAGATATGGCATGGAAAACCTGCCCATAGCATGGCAAGTAGATATGCGGTGGCAAACCTGTGGCAAAGACGTAGAGATGTGAGTATGGATTTATGGCCGGGGGTTCATGCCCAGGACTCCAATATGAAAAATCTAGGCAACAGTTAGAGTAGTCGTCAGAGTGACAAATGGAAAAAAGTTGAACGTAGAGATGTTTGTTGTACTTTCCATTGCCAGAACTTATCCATGCGAGATCATATATTAATATGTCTCTTTGGCATATCATATATTAATACTAGTAGGCACCATATCAAGTAGAGTAAGCGGAGTCTCTGAGCCTAGCTCTGGCAATAGTAGTGGAAGTAGATCTGGAGAGCAACGCAGATATGCGAGATCATATATTAATATGTTTCCATGGCTTTATTTTTGTAAAAATAAAAAATAAAAATAAAAACAATTTAAAAACATTTAAAAGATAACAAATAAAATTAATACATTATTAGTCTTTCTAGGCATAGAGGGATTATAAAGATCGATAAATTGTTGACTTCGTATTAGTTTTCCTTTGACCACAAATATTTCCATATAATCTATTGTTGGAACAACTGAAAAGATGGATTTTTATATAATAAAAGGTATCATATTTGTCATGATTTGATTGGTCAAGGGATTGGTGGTTTTATTGTCGACTTTGCTATTCCCAATGTTATATAAGTTGGCATATCCAAATTATTTGATGGTAAATGGTCTTTTTGAATCATATATTTTCTTATGCATTGGTCGAAGGTGTATAAATGCTAGCATTAGTTCGAATGTTTGGTTTAGCATTTTCTGCTAGCTAAATTTATGGCAATGTTTGATATGGTGTCATATCCAAAGTTTGGGCTTCGAATACATTCTCCACTGTTGAAACTATTGTTACATAAATTATAAATTTTTTTTTTGGGATACGTCACAGAGCTGCCACATTCCATTTTTTTCTTAAATGTTTACATAGCATTTCTGACATATTTTTTACCTAACAGGCTTGGCAACGTTGAATGTTTACTTAGAAATCTTGTTACAAAACATTTTCTTCCATTTTTTTTATTTATATGCTTCAGCGGCATTGATGATTCAGTGGTTCATGTTTTTTTTTTTTGCATCTCCACTGATTTCTTATTTGGTTGTTGTTGTTCTTATTGTTTGCCTATTGGCGTTGTTGTAGTTTTCACGTTTGGGGTTGTGCAACCGCAATTGGAATTGCGTCATTCCTAGTGGACTGGTCGTTGCTTGCTTCTTTGTTCGTTGTGTGTTGCTTATTGTTGTTTGATTCGATTTTGCATTTCTGACATACTTTTTACCTAACACGATTGGCAACATTGAATGTTTACTTAGCAGGCTTGTTACAATACATTTTCTTCCTTTTTTTATTTATTAATATGCTTCAACAACATTGGTGGTTCAGTGGTTGATGCTTGTTTTTTTTCATCTCCATTGATTTCTTATTTGGTTGTTGTTGTTGTTGTTATTTGACTGTGGTGTTGTTGCAGTTTTCACATTTGGGGTTGTGCAACCGCTATTGGAACTGTGTCATTCCTGGTGGGCTCATTGCTTCTTGCTTCTTTGTTCGTTGTGTGTTTCTTATTGTTTTTTGGTTCGAGTTTGTAGGGTTCGGCTCATGCGGCTGCAGTTGGGCCTTTTGTTGTTCTTTTCTGGGTTGTTATTTGCTTCTTGTTCTTGTTTTCCTAGGGTTTGCAATGTTGGGATGTTGCATCCGTGGTTGGATCTGTTCTTACATTCTTTTGCAATGGACTTTCCATACAATACTATTGAGATAAAATAACATAGAAACAAATTTGCACTCGATGTAAATTGCACCTCTTACGCATTGAACTAGAGTTTGTCGACCTCAAATTATATTTCATTCCTGGTGATTTTTTTTCCATGGTTTATGTTTTACTATGGTTTCATAGTTATGAGAGTAAGTTTTTCTATGAGAGCGATATATTTTTTCTTTCCCTTTTTTTCCCTCTTGTAAACTGTGTTTATGGTTCTATAGTTTCTCGCGTTTCTGTGGCCATTCTAGCTGGTTTCCATTCGGTTGCATACATAGCCATTTTTGTGGACGTGGCTTCACGGATAGGTGTTATCGAACTATGAAAGTCTGTTTTCGATGTGTACATCTTGCACCCAGAAATTTCGTGCTCTACAATTTGACCCCGCACTCGTCAAAATCTCAATCGTGCCTCTGTCTACGATGAGTTTGTCTATCATACCTAACTTTCCATACTTAGTCCAGTTTTCAAAGTTTGGCGGGTTGACACCTTTCTGAGTTCAGAAAATTTAAAAGCATTTGTCGCTCCCCTCCATCACAACTACCTTCTTCCATTCCCAATAGACATTAATTATGCTTTGAGAAGTCATAAACGACCAGACAGGTTCAAAAATATTGGCTTTAATAAGAGGAAATCTTGAGTACATCTCCCATTAAAATGAATAGACATGCGAATATTATGGGATCTAGTAATTTCTTTTGCCTACATTTCTAATTTGCCAAAAAAAACAATTCCTCTTTTAGTTTTCTTAAAGGGTTCGGCATAGTCCACGAACGTGTCACCAATAGAGGCCTTGACATCATGTCCCTCTTTAATATTGTGCATATATTAGATGTCAGATTTGAGAATCTTCTCATATATGGAAATATTGATACGTGCTATTAGTTACTATTCAGGGTACATATTTGAAAATATTGGCATTAATAAGAAAAAATATCGAGAACATATGTCATTAAAATGAATTAAAACAAAATCCACGGAAGATCATCCAATGTTTCTTTTAAATACTTATTTTCATTTCTCTCTATTATCAAAGAGTTGCGCTTTACGGTGCCTTCATTCTAGTGTTCCTCTTCATGAACATGCAAGACAAGTTAGAGATGTTATTGAGGCCCAAATGAAAGAAGAGAGACTGGTTTTATGTGACATGAAGAACAAGTATCTTCTGGTAGGTGTTCTCCCTATATTGGATGCTTTAGTTGGTTGAAAGGCCTGCCTTGAGATTTGTTTGTTGAACTTCTTTGTTTTTTTGTTGGGAGTTGTAATGGATTTTCAGGTCATGTGCAAAATACTTCTTTGTTGAAGTATATAGTTTCTTCGAACAACACAGATTTGGAAAGTGTATCGATTTCTGCACATCCCAGAAGAATTTATCTTCATCGGGGGTGTCGCAGTTACCGTGGGTTGCAAAAATGGTCTCTGATGTTTGTAAATTATGCGAAATATGGCTTCATTTGTGGATGTAACCAGAGGCGGGTAGAAAAAACTATATGGGTGGATAAAATGACATATTATCACTACAAAATTTTCTATTTCAAAGTTTGTTGAGCTAATTCTGGGTCTGGTAGCCGTCTTGAGAGACAACCTTGTTCTTTGTCAAAGTTTGTCCGGTTTCATCAGGATGTAGTTGTAGTCTCCATAGATTTGACGTCGCCTTCGAACATTCTAGACCTTTCTGTTGGCCTCCATATCTGCCATCGCTACGACGAAAGATATATTTTGATGTGATCTACACCATTTGATACACTTTCCAGACCTGTGCTACCCAAAGAAGTCATGTGCCTCAACAAAATAACATTTTGTAGCTGGCTTGGATGTTCCTTCCACTTTACTGTAATAAAGAAAATTAGTTCAACATACAAATATTCAGGCAAGATTTTCGACCAAACAGATGATCGAATGCAGGGAGAATAGCAATAAAAACATTCTTGAATTTTTCCCGTCCCGTAGCTAATGTCACATAAAATGACTCCCTCGACTTTTAATTTGGCCTGAATCACATTTCCGAGTTGTCTCGAATGTCAATGGTCAGGAACATTGCAAGGAAAGCACCTTAAACCCTTAGTTTTCGACGACAAAGGGAAATTAATAGTTGGAAAAGAATGGAATGTTGAATAACCAACGATTGCAGGTAGGCCATATCTGGAAGAGACAAGGTATTCAAAAAACTGGGATAGATCTAGTTCGTAGTACCAATTAAGTCGAAGACCCACAATTGATATTCAACTAATTTTTTGCAAATAAAGAATTTGATCGTCAAGAAAACTATGAACAAGCTTCATCAATGTACATATTTGTTTTGGGTCCGCAGCAGGCCAAATCACAATCATTGTGGGAAATAATCTTACCTGTATTTTGTAACCCATATTATTTTAATATAGAATAATTGTGGTTTATTTTTGTTATAGTGTTTTCCAAACTCTCGTATTACTTTTCATTTTATTTTGTGCCTTTTTTTCCCTCTGTATCTTAAACATGGACGACAAGCCTTTCTTTCTGTTGCCCAATGCTTCAATTTAAATAAAGTCTACTATGTTCGTTTCTTGCATTTTACATTGAAGTTTAATTCTTTCATAGGCCATACTTATGTGGCAGCGTCCCTATACTTAAATAAAGAAATTGGAGGACTCGTCCTACTTTCGTTCTTTAGGTATCGTAAATAGAATGAATTAATGGCTTACAACAAGGCAACTCAAGTATTGACGCAATGTTCATGTTCAATATCTTGCATATATTGTAGCTTCTTCTATTTGATAATATCCATGCATATATAGTAATATGAGTACTATTGGAGTAAATATAAAAACTTCCTCTTGGGCAAAAGTTAGGCAATTATCTGCCCGCTAGGTCTCGGGTTTGTGGTATTGAAAAAACTATTTTCCCTATTTCGTCATAGACATCTTGCAGGCAAAGAGATTTTGTGATCAACAATTTATGCTTTAACTAGTCATAACTCACCAGGGGTTGGAAAAGCTTGGCGTTAATAAAGGAATGGCTAAAGCTGCCTTGCTTAGTTAAATCACACCAAATTTTGATTAAATTTAATTTGATTTAGATATTAATGTTTATGGAGAGTCGAAGTTTTCCCATGCCGTTGCAAGGAATACAAGATGAATATATGATAAGGAGTTTATCTCGTTGAAACCACAATTCAAATTCATGTTTCTTGTTGCGTTATATACATCTTGCAGTCAAAATTTTCATGGTTTCAACAAAATTTGCGAACTGAAGAGCATATTGGAAATTGGGAAATCATTTTCATTTGAAACAAAAAACAATCCATTAATATATATTAGTATGAATACGATTCAAATAAATATCAATTTTTTTTCCATTAATACATATTAGTATGAATACTATTGAAATAGATATCAAACCTTTCTCTTGGCCAATGCTTAGCCAATTATCTGGCCACTAGGCCCCGGGTTCTGTCATATACATGTTGCATCCAAAGAAGTTTAGTGATCTGTAGTTTATGCTTTTACTAGTGAGAACCCACCAGGGATTCGAAAACATTGATACGTGTCTTCTAAAGAGACCTTGTCTTCATCCTGTGTATTATCCCTTTCTAGTTATATACTTAGTCTCCTTTCTATGATCGTCAGTTCCAACATTGGCATGTTGACATATCTTTATCTCCATCTATATCCTCGCATGATGAATCTGACCAAACGCTGTTCCTTTTCATATTTAGTCAATTTTATGCCCGTGGTTGCCGGGGTGGCACTTTCAAACTATGCTTCTTCTTGCTCCATGAGATACATTTTCCACTAAAAATGTTCGTGTTCTACAATTCCACCACGGACTCCTCCATCCTTTTTCCATTTTTTTCTTCCCATGTATTATGAGACTATAAAGTATGGACATGAGATTTTATAGAGCATGTCTGACTTCCGCATTCCATACATAGCCACTTTTCAGATTGCGGGTTCTCGAGCGGGAGGGCTCAAAATTGGGCCTCCATTGTTCTGTTCCCTACAAATAGCACCTAGAATTACGCGATATACAAATTGAAAAGAGGACCTGCGGGTTGCCTGACTCAACATTTCACTTCTATTGTTCTGTGTCCTCCAAACAATGGTCGCAGTTCCACAATATAGAAATTGACAGATGGACTCCATGGTTGGCGGGGTCAAGATTGCCATTGTTTATGGATGGCAATCCCTATCAACTATCTAACAATATCTAGAAACATTATTCTCAATACTAAATTAGCTCTTACTAGTGACAACTGGACACACTGGTACGAAACAATTGGCATCACACCCTCCGCAATATACAAATTGACTACCAGATTCCGACATCGTCTGCTCTTCCATGTCACAGATTATACTTTGAAATGTTTTGAGCAATAAAATTTGAACGTCGGGGCCATGTGTCTTCTGGAGAGACCTTGTCTTCTTCCTGTGTGTTATCCCTTTCTAGTTATATACTTATTCACCTTTCTATGATCAAGGTTTCCAAATTTGGCGTGTTGACATATCTTTATCTCCATCTATATCCTCACATGACAAATCCGACCGACCGTTGTTCCTTTTAACATCTAGTCAATTTTATGCCCGCGGTTGCGTGGTCGATGCTTTCGAACTATGCTGCTTCTTGTTCCATGAGAGACATTTTTCACTCAAAATTTTCGTGATCTACAATTCCACCACCGACTCTTTCGTCCTTTTTCCCTTTTTTTCTTCCCATGTATTATGTGACTATAAAATATGGACATGAGATTTTATAGAGCATGTACAGATTTCGTATTATATACGTAGCTACGTTTTGGATCGCGGGTTCTCAGGCGGGCAGGCTCAAAGTTGGGCCTCCATTGTTCTGTGTCCTACAAATAACACCCAAAATTCTGTGATATACAATTTGACAAGTGGACTGTGGGCTGGTTGGCTCAACATTGCACTTCTATTGTTTTGTGTCCTCCAAACAGTGCTCGCAGTTCTGCGATATACAAATTCACAGATGGACTCCAAGGTTGACGAGGTCTAGATTGCCATTGTTTATGGATGGTAATCCCTATCAACTATCTAACAATATCTAAAAACATTATTTCCAATACTAAATTATCTCTTACTAGTGACAACTGGACATATTGGTACGAAATAGTTGGCATCACATCCTCCGCAATATACAAATTGACTACCGGATTTCGACATCGTTCGCCCTTCCGTGTTACAGATTATGCATTCAAATGTTCTGAGCAATACAATTTGAACGTCGGGGCCTCACGTCTTCTTGAGAGACCTTGTCATCCTATTTTGGATCCTCCTGTTGTCGGGTTCACGAAATGTCCAATTCTTGGAAACTGTTTTAGGTTGCCTCTTTCGAACTCTGTTGGTTCTTGTTCCATAATATACATCTTGCACTCGAAATTTCTTCTCTCTACAATTCCATAGCACACTCATCCCTTTTTCCCTTTTCTTCTTCTCGTGTGTTATCTCCTTCTGGTTATATACTTTGTCACCCTTCTATGATCATGGGTTCCAGCATTGTCGGGCCGACATATCTTCATTTACATCTATATCCTCACATGACGAATCTGATCGACCATTGTTTACGTAATTTTTCATTGTTTATGGATGGTAATCCATATCAACTATCTAACAGTATCTAAAAACATTAGTTTCAATACTAAATTATCTCTTACGAGTGACACCTGGACACACTGGTACGAAACAGTTTGCATCACATCCTCCGCAATATACAAAGTGACTACCAGATTCTGACATTGTCCACTCTTCCATGTTACAGACTATGCATTGAAATGTTCTGAGCGATACAATTTGAACGTCGGGGCCTTGCATCTTCTGGAGAGACCTTGTTAGACTGTTTTGGATCCTTCTGTTGCGAGATTCACGAAAGGTCCAATTCTTGGGAACTGTTTCAGGTTGCCTCTTTCAAACTCTACTGGTTCTTGTTCCGTAATATACATCTTGCACTCGAAATTTCCTCTCTCTACAATTCCACCGTGCACTTAGCCTTTTTTATCTTTTTTTCTTTCCGTGTGTTATCGCCTTTTGGTTATATACTTTGTCTCCTTTCTATGATCGTGGATTCCAACATTGTCGGGCTGAAAATATCTTCATTTCCATTTATATCCTCACATGACAAATCCGATCCACCGCTGTTCCTTTCCATACTTAGGCAATTTTATGGTCGCGCTTGCCGGGTTGGCACTTTTGAACTCTGTTTCTTCTTGTTCCATGATATACATCTTGAACTCAAAACTTTCGTCATCTACAATTCCACCATTGATTCCTTGAAATCGCAAGATTCATTCTACCACGATTCACAAATGTTTCAAACTATCTGTTGCTCTGTTCCATCCCCACTAACTTTATGTTGTTCCTAATATACATTGGTTGTGCTCTTACTAGTGACAAATGAAGACAATCGTATGAAATAGTTGGCATCCGGCCCTCCACAATATACAAATTGACTACCTGGTTCACATCATGTACTCCAATTTTCCATGATCTACAATTCCACCGCGGACTCCTTAGTCCTTTTTCCCTTTTCTTCTTCCCATGTATTATGGCTTTCTGGTTATATACTTAGTTTCCTTTCTATGATCGTGGGTTCCAGGGTTGCTGGACTGACATATATTTATCTCCATCTATATAATCACATGGAAAATCTGATTGACCGTTGTTACTTTCCATACTTATCCAATTTTAGGCGGTTTCAAACTCTACTGCTTCTTGTTCCGTGATGCACATCTTGCACTCAAAACTTCTGTGCTCTAAAATCCCACCGTAGACTCCACGAAATCGCAAGCTTCACACTACCACGATTCACAAATGTTTCAAAGTATCTTTCGCTACCTTCCATCCCCACTAACTTCTTGTCCTTCCTAATATACATTGGTTATGCTCTTATTAGTGACTCTTGCTAGTGACAACTACATACACTAATACAAAACAGTTTGCATCCTCCCCTCAGCAATATACAAATTGACTACCAAGTTCTGACATAATTCCCTCTTCCATGTTACAGATTATGCATTCAAATGTTTCGAACAATACAATTTGACCGTCGGGGCCTCACGTCTTCTGGGAAGACCTTGCCAATCTATTTTGGATCCTCGTGTTGACGGGTTCATGAAATCTCCAATTCTTAGTCACTGTTTCAGGTTTCTGCATTCATACTCTGCCGCTTCTTCTTTCATGATATACATATTGCATTCAAAATTTCTGTGATTTACAATTCCACCACGGACTCCTTAGTCCTTTTTCGTTATATACTTACTCGCTTTTCTATGATCGTGGTTCTAGTGTTGGCGAGTTGACATATCTTCATATCCATCTATATCCTCACATGACGAATCTGACCGACCGCTGTTCCTTTCCATACTTAGCCAATTTTATGGCCGCGACTGTCGGGTTGGCATTTTCCAACTCTATTGCTTCTTGTTCTGTGCTATACATCATGCACTCAAAACTTCCGTGATCTACAATTCTACCTTGGACTCCTCGAACTCGCAAGCTTCACTATACTACGGCTCACAAATGTTTCAAACTATCTGTCGTTGACTTACATTTCCACAAACTTCTTGTTCTTCCTCATATACATTAGTTATGCTCTTACTAATGATATACAAATTTCCCTATGGGCTATCCTAACATAACCTATTCGGTGTTATGGGTATTGCACTCAAAAACTTTCGAGACATACAATTTGACCCTCGCACCCTCACCTGCAACGATTGTACCTTCTAGTCCTGTTTTGAAGCTGTTTTTTCCCATTCCAGCAACCTCCATACTTTCTTAGTATGAAATTAGAAACCTTTCATGGTAACGACTCATCATGTAGGAACCGTCAACATTGTCAATAATGAGCAAAATGCTTGAGGAGATCTCCCATTATTACGTATTAAACCAATATCTACAGATAGTTATTTTGTCCCTTCCGATTGTTCATCTCAAACACGCATCGTCGTGTTGGCCCATTCAAGAAATCTAGAATGCTTAATCGCTCATTGCCATATCTGCCATGTTCGCATTTCTATGTATGCAATTACTAGTGTTTAATGTTAAGAACGCATCATGCAACACCCGTCCAAATTGTCATTATTGAACGAAATTCTCGAGGAGATCTCCCATTCACATGCATTGCACCAAGATTTGCATAGGGCTATATTATTCCTTCCAAATTTTCATTTCATTCATTGTCTGGAGGAAACAAACGTTCTTGTAGACTTATGGCAGCAGGTCGACATCAGTTTTGTGGAGATACAGTAAATATCTTCGTACATGAGGACCAAAACTTCCAGTGGTCCATAACATACTTTTACTATTCATCCCATTCTTCCCAGAAGGAAGTGATTTGGATCTCTAGAATCACTCTTGCAGGCTGCATCCCTGAGGTATTTGATTGTAAGGAGGTGGTCTCTTGTTGCGCTGAAAAATATATTCCAAGCCAAAGAATTATTCCACTGAGTGACCATTCTCTTGTTTCTTTGTCACCTGAGGTCTTCCGCAAGATGTTAAAATTGTCGTAGCCAACATTGATCTTCAAAGGAAAAGATTGCAAGCAGTTCCTAAAAAAACATGACAATGGGTTGGACATCTTAGCCAATTTCCTCGAAGACCCGACAATAGTTCCTCAAGATATCACAAAGTTGCAGGTAAGTTCCTTTAGAAATCCATTCCGGAAAATTGCTTGGTTGTTTACAAGAATAACGGGACATGTATCCATGGCAAGCATTTCCCATATAATTATTTATATTTTGTACTTCACGGTCAAGGAACAATTCATTTTCGATTGGGGGAAGCTAATTTCGATTGAGATCTGTTCCCAGTTGTCACGATTCAAAGAATCAAATAAATTTTATATGTCACCGTACTTGATTTTTGCAATAGTGCATTGTTGTCCATTTCCAAAACTTTCTCTTTCCAATAAAATAAACTGTGGATTCAATCCAGTAACATTATGGTACCAGGCCCCATGGAGGCATGGGGCCTCCCATTGTTTTATTAATTTTTTAATGGCTTTGTCTCAGTTTTCAAAGATTTATTGTTAGGGAAGGATTCTCCACGGATTTCTGTCCAGACAAGCAAGTTTTTTAATAGGAGGGGCACACTTGAACAAAAGGAAAATCACAGTGTACTCATGGTCTTTGGCTCCAAGGAAAATCCTGCTTTCCTTCCATGCCACATCATGGACAAGATGTTTGTTGCAGAAATAACAAGGCAATACAACCACTGGTTTCATTTTTTCCATGAAAAGAAAAAAAATAGTTCATACCTCTGCCCTGGAAAGTCAGAGACTGCATCTCCAGAAACTTCAACGGGATTGATGAATTTACCTGCCATTTCAAGAAATTGAACCTAATGTATGTTGAAAGGCTAAAAGGGTTCGAACCTGATGGGATTTTTCGAGAACATTTACTGGAAATTGGCTTTAACAACTCTTTTATCCATAGACACCTCACCCAAGACAGGGACAGTGATGACAACAATCCTACTTCTGACGATTGCGACGCACACACATTGCAAAGCGCAACTAAATTGTATAGACAACAGGGAAAAGTATCCAGTGAGAAGCATGCCTAGTTTCCCGCCAGGAATCCCAAGAGCACGACATCATGGAGAATCGCTTCAATGACCCACCCCAGTAAGAAAGAAACCTATAAATATTCGAATAGAGGAGGAGATAAGAACCCTCCTCGCATGAAAATTTATAGTTCTCACAAAATTCCACTGACGAAGAAGATAAAAAACAATGCAGGGCAAGCCGACGAACCTGAAATTGAAAGTGAACAGGTGAAATTTGAAATTGAAACTGAGAACATGCAAAAATTTTGGTCGTCCGCAGTGGAAATAGATGAGACCAAATTTTTTTATGAAGATGAATCCTTCGTATTCCAGAGCGTTTCTTTTTACAGCCAATCTAAAATTATGGTCATTGAAAAGAGAGATGTAACAAACAAGAAAGGAAAATATTGCAGAGAGATTAACTTTAGGGAAATGTGACCATCCTAGATCTCCCTATTTCACAAAGTAACTTGTGATTCTCTTAATGATTCGATTGGAAGAATTGAAGTGAAAATGCCAGAGTGAAAGAACGACTTAACGAATCTGAGCGGGCTTTCATTGCAACCCCAGAATTAGCCAGTCCTTTAGAAAAAACAATGTATGCTACCACTGCATCCAAGATGAAAGTATCCTGTACCCTCCTTGCATTCTCTAGAGCCCTCGTAGACAATAACATCAACAAAAGAATGTAGCTAGTTGTTGAACCCTGGGAAACATCGTAAAATTTAGTTTCCTTCAGAAAGAAGGTAAATGATTTCCTCGAACATTTGGAGGCGAGTTTAAAAAATGATCATCGTTTATGTGAAGAGGTGTTGACCCATTTTGACAACTATGTCGTCAACACATCGGAGCTAAAAAGAAGACAAGAGAAACTCCCCTCCCCAAAGCGGACCAAAAAAGTAAAAGCATGCTGGAAAAAGAAAGTTGACAACCTCGAGCTCATTGTCGAATCATGTAAACAAGCCATATCAGAAAAGGAAGTTTTATTCACAAGCATGATCCAAATAGACTTAGCTGGAAGTACCAACGAGGTTACTACTATTTTTTGTTGTTTTTGTCTACGAATGTATGTAAAACATATGTAAAGAAAACTACTTCAGGAATGCTCTTCAACTTGCTACCCACGTGTCTGTACTAGGTCGCATTTATTCCCATTCCAACCTGGCAAGGACTACACTACCATGCAACACTTGTTTTAATGGTTTCCTTATTACCTTTAACATTCCTATATTATTTTCATATAATTTCAACAAACTTGGTTAACCATTTGAACAAAAAAGAAATAGGGTTATTTTTTTTAACTATTTCAAGATAAAAAGGGACTTTTATTTAAAAAAAAAATGGTTCTAAGTAAATGGAGAATGTCTTCAATATAGAAAGAAAAAAATTTAATTAAATGAATCATAACGGATGATATGTTGAAAAGTACAAATTCTCTCAAACAGTTATTACTAAGTACAAATTAAGGAGATAATACATCATATGAGTGAATTTAACAATATTCTTTGTATTAAAAAAAAAAAAATTCTTAAGGAAAAACAATAAGATCTAATTGAAAGCTTGAAAGCTTAATTGAACATCCTAAAAAAATTAGAAGCAATTGTATTCATGAAGCTATTGAACATATGATATAGAAGAGTAAGAAATACTAGTATTTGTATATCAATTTTATGAGAAAAAAAATTCTAGAAAAGATTCTAACTTACCTTTTCTTAAAAATGAGCATAAGTTATTCTAGAAGTTGATGGAGAAGTAGGGATAAAACCTAAAAGCACTTAACTGGTATATAACTTTAATTAGAATTTTGTATGAGAAAACTCAAAAGAGATTTGTTGTTAGTTACTTATTAGTACTGCCAAAGCAAGTAGTATGGCAATCCACACGATGTTAAGCTACAAGAAAATTGTTATTAATGCACCCATTTGGCATAATAGTTATAAAAAATTTCCAAAGTTTTAACTAAATAGCAACAAATACTTTTTAAAAGTGGTTTATATAGGTAGATCTATCATTAGTTTGGAAATGATAATGAATTAATACACAATTAATGTATTAATTAAATATTAAATTAATGTAATATATAATAATAATGTATTAATGTAATAAGTTAATATATTAATATATATAAATTAATGGTCTATTAATGTATTGCATATATTAATGTAATATATAAAAATAATGTATAAATGTAATATATAAATTAAAGTACTAATTCACATTAGTGTATAATGTAATGTTTTGATTGATAAATTAATAATCTAATGTATTAATTAATTAATACATTAATAATCTAATGATAAATTAATGTATTAATTCAATGTATAAATTAAAGTATTAATTTACATTATTAATTAATACATTACTAATTAGTAATACATTAATAATGTATAACAATAATACATTAATTAATTAAATATTACATGAATGTAATCTATAATAATAATGTATTAATGTAATAAGTTAATATATTAATGTATATAAATTAATGGTCTATTAATGTAATGTATTACATTAATGTAATAATGTAATATGTAAAAATACCCTAGATGGGGTGACACATGGGCCACATGGGCCACATGCGTAGTTGGACGGGGTAATAACGAGGGAAATTAAATCCTCTCATCGCCACCCTCCCTCCCTGTCCAGTCACGATGGCTCTCATGCTTGAAAGCCAAGCCTTAATGCGTCGGGATTTAATGCAAGCCTGGGCTCAGCTCCTCAACTTCAGTATGTATTCCTTGAGACTACATCACTGTTGCACTAATGGCTACCAAAGACATTAATGTCGGTGTCCTCCTAGTCTTTTCACTGTGTTGGAATCATTATATGGGGTGTCTGCGCCTCGATTCCGACATTCTTATGTTGATATTTCCCCGAGACATAGCTTTCTCTTACAGTTTCTAAACTCGTGTGGTGTCTTGTGCAACCATGCCAAGAGAAAGGAGAAAGCCTCGTCGAGGTCCAACCTATTACAGTAGATTTCAATGACAAAACTGCTCGGGGACTTCCTCTCAAGCGAATATGCTAGGCAGAGACCATTTACGCTTATCGGGGAAAAATTGGCTTGCATAAGCCCCTTCAGAGCTCTCGCCTACCCATTCCCAGGGACTTACCTCTCTTGCTCCAGTTTCATATGAGGTCCCTTCAGGCCTCTCGGGGTTCAATTGATACGAACAGGCGTAGCTACAAACACGACCTCCCGACATCAAGAATCTCCAAGGTCGCTTCCTGATGGAGGAAGAATTTCCATGCAACTAGGCAAAATTCTTTCCTCTCCCTCCCTTGATCACCCCGGCATGCCATCCTGCTATCTGCACCACAAGTCCACTACATGAGTCAGTTGTTATGGGTGGATTAGTGGAAGAAGAGGCCTTATCTCTAGAGGGACACTCGACCCACAATTCAACCACCTCCATGGAAAAAGACCTCGTGAGGGACCTAGATGTTTCTTTCGACTCCTTTGCTACCACCTTGGAGGAGATACAGGTTCAAGTGGACTATCACTCAGCTCCTGACACCCACCAACTCATGGAAGACCACTTGATTCTAATATTTTAAATGGTGAGGGACCTGAGTGAGCAAAAACACCGCCAGAGTCTCTTTGGCAAATTCCTGGATTCCCTCTATGCTTCCCTATCAAGAGAGCATGAGAAGAGTCGTTGCCCGACATGTTGTCCACCCTTCATCTTCAGACTCTGTCACAATGGCCCTGGCTCTCCGCATGCATAGCTTCTTTGAGGTTTTTTTCTTTTGGTTAATGGCCAAAAGTTTCTGCAATTTTTCCTATGTCTGTCTCTGGTTCAGTCTTTGGTTCATTTTTGGGTTCAGGTTCGATTGTCTATGGTTTAGTTCGGGACACCTAGTCCACCGCCTATTTTGGTTTCCACGCGAGTGGCAGAACAGGTGGCAAGTCCCGAGGTTGTATTTTAATAGTTGTCGTATTGTTTTTTCAAAGTCGTGTAACTATGGAGAGATGTCACTCCTTTGCATTTTGGTTTCTACCTTGATGGTAGAACAAGTGACTTGCTCACATGTATATCTAGACAAGTAAGATTTTTTGTTCTGCAAGGTAATATAATTTTTTTTTATTTACAAGTATATATATATATATATATATTAAAGTATTAATTCACATTAGTCTATAATGTAATGTTTTGATTGATACATTAATAATGTAATATATTAATTAATTAATACATTACTAAGTAGTAATACATTACAATAATACATTAATAAAGTATTATTATATTAAAACATTAAAAAATATTAACACACTAATAAATTAATACAATACTAATACATTATTAAAATATTTATACATTAAAAATACATTATTACAATAATCATTTAATGTATTAGTTAATTAATTAATACATTGATAAAATATTATTAATTGAAACATTAATATATTAATAAAGTATTATTAATTAATCTATTAATAAAACATTCGTAAAGTATCTAAAAAGTACATTAACACATTAAAGTAATAGGTATTAATAATACATTAATAAAGTTAAAATACCTTAATAATACATTTTCTACATGAATATACATTAAAATATTAATACATTAATAAATTAATAAAGTAATAATACAGTAATAAAGTAACAATATAGTATTTTTAAAGAATATTAATCATTACCTTCATTAAGGTTGACCTTGGTTGATTGTGGTTCACCATGGTTAATAGTTGTTGACCATAGTTGACAATGGTTGGCCATGAACATCATTGACCATGACTATGGCTCACGTTGGTGATGGTTGACCTTAACCATGACAATGGTTGATCTTAACCTTCACTATGGTTGACTATAGTTGATGAGGACTATGCATGAAGATTAGTAGATTTATAAATAAAAATATCAATATAATATTTAATGAAATGTTTATGAAATAGTTGACTATGGATGACCACGTCGACCATGAAAATGATTGATTATGATAGACTACAGTTGACTATGGTAGACAATGACTCCATGGTTAACCATGATTGTGAATATGGTTGACTATGGTAGACCACGATCATGGTTTCTTATGTTTGACCATGACAATGACCATGACTATGGTTAAATTTGTTACACCTTGGTTTAAATTGGTGGATTATAGTTGATTATGGTTAAATATGGTTGACCTTGATTGACCATGACCATAATTAATTGTAGTTAACTTTAGTTTACCATGACCATGCTTAATTATGGTTGACCATGACCATGGTTAAATCTAGTAGACCTTCTTAGAATTGGGTTTACTATAGTTGACTATGGTTGACCATGGTTGTGAATTACCATGACCATGGTTGATTTTGGTTGACCTTGAACATGGTTGAACATGGTTGACAGTTATTGTCCATGACACTAAGTACAACCATGATTAACTTTGATAGATCTCGATTGACTTTGGTTTACTATGGTTGGCTATGGTTGACCATGGTTGAGCATAACGTTCACTATGGTTGACTGTGGTTGACAATGGTTGAAAATGGTTAGCCATTTTTTATAGTTGTTGTCCATAGATTACCATGGATGGCCATGACCATGGTTTACCATGACTATGGATGAAATTCACCATATTTGACCTTAACTATGACTATGGTTGACAATTACCTTAACTTTGGTAAACTATTGTTGATCATGACCAAGAGTATGGTCTAGTATGGTTGACCCTGACCATGGTTGACTATGGTTAACTATGGTTGAGCTTTATGTGGACCAAAGTTGAGTATGATTGATCATGGTTGATTATTGTTGACCATGACCATGGTTGACTATGATTAATCGAGGATGAGTATGATTGACCGTGCCCCTTGCTAACCTTCATAGACCATGTGGAGCTGATTATGGTAGGTCATGTTGATTATGTTTAACCATGGTTTACTATGGAACTATTGCATTCAAATGTTGATCAGGTTTTGTTCGTCACATGACATCTTAAGGTTATGGTCATCACATTACGAGGTAGGGTTTTTGTTCGTGACATAATGGCATTGAATAGGTATGTCACATTCTTATAGTGGGTTATGTTCATCACAGTGATGTTGGGAAATGTTCGTCTCATTGCAATGTTGAGATATGTGATGTTTAGAAAAAAATTTCACATTGTGACGTCGATATATTTGTCTCACATTACGACATGAGGATATGTTCGACACATTTTGAGAACACAAATATGCTCGTCACAATGTGACGTTTCCTCACATTGTGACGATGTGGCTATATTTTTCATATTGTGATGTTTCGTTATTCATCGAATTGTGATGTTATTATGTTCATCACATTCAAATGACATGGATATGTTCATCAGATTGTGATGACATGGATATGTTTGTCACATTGTGACGTTGCACTGTTTGTTAGATTGCGACGTTACTATGTTCATCACATTGTGACATTACTATATTTGTCACATTGCAACATTACTTTGTTCGTCACAATGCAACATTCAGTTTTGTTCATCAAATTGCAACATTGAGTTATGTTCATCACAAGCAAAGGTTGGTTTGTGTTCGACATATTATGAAAATGTGTGTACATCACATTGGAAAATGGTCTATGTTCATCACATGTGACGTTTCGAAATGTTTGTCACATTGTGACGTTAGTATTTTTCGTCACATTGCAGCATGAGGATATGTTTGACACACTACGAAAATACGGATATTCTCATCACTTTGCAACGAAAGGGATATGTTCGTTAGATTGTGATGTTACACTATTCACTAGATTGTGACGTTACTATGTTCATCACATTGTGACGATAGGGATATGCTCGTCCCGTTGTGACAACATGGCTATGTTTGTAAGATCTCCACGTTGCACTATTTTTCATATTGCAATGTTACATTGTTCGTTGGATCATGATGTAACTATTTTCGTCACATCAACATGGCTATGTTTGTCACATTGCGACATTGCACTATTTTTCAGATTGTGATGTTACTATGTTCATCACATTGTGACATTGCATTGTTTTTTCAGATTGTTATGTTACTATGTTCATCACATTGTGACATTAATATATTCTTCACATTGAAACATTCCTATGTTCGTTACATTACAATGCTCGATTGTGTTAGTCAAATTTCAACGTTGAGTGATGTTCATCATATGACAAGGTTGGTTTGTGTTCGACACATTAAAAAAATGATGTTCTAGACAATTTTTTAAAAGTATAAAATTAATGAAGTGTTCCCTTTGTGAGAAATATATGAACTTTGAACTGATGTGATGTATTACGTAGAAGAAAATTTAGAATCATACATGTTCTAAGGACATTGATAACAGATCATCTTGAACTTTGTCATTGTGAGTCTTACTTGTTCTAAAGACATTTAGAGAAAATCATATTTAACTTTGTAGATGCTGAGTTACACTTGTTCTAAGGACATTAATAGTAAATCTACTTGATTTATACTTGTTCTATGGACATCATTTAATAATTTAATAATAATAATAATAATATAATATTATGGTTTACTCTTATTATTCCATTATTCTTATGATTTACTTCTATTATTCCATTACACCTATGATTTACTAATATTTAATCCTATTGTTTCATTAATAACTATTTTTTTTAATTTAAATTTAATTTTTTATTTTTTTTTATTTAATTTTTAATTATTATTTAAATTTAATTTAAATTATTTTTTTATTATTTTCATTTTGTTGCCATTATTATTTAAATTATTTATGTATTGTAATTAGTATTTGAATTGAGTTTGAGATTATTATTTAGATTGAATTTCATTTTTTTTATTATAAAATAAATTATAATAAAAATAACCCTAATCCTAATATAATCCTAATCCTAATAACCATTAAAAATAATTATTTTGATGATTTCCTAACACTATTCATAATTATTATAATGAGTTTAGAAATGACAAAAACCCTAATTATTTAAAAACTCTA
>JZKD02S1752357.1:0-52133 GCA_000966675.3 Picea glauca | reverse complement strand
CTCATCAACTACTTGTCTCAACCATGTACCCAACATGTACCTCAACCAAAATCCCTCATCAATTTCATCATCCAAATATGATTTCTAACTTTGTAATAGACCTGGTGTATATGATCGCATACCTGCAAACCTTCCTTATCTTTAACAAGAGATTAACATTTTCATCAAACTTTACTTTAGTCTCACATGACTAGTTTTGGATTAGTCAACAACCTTAACTTGAAATAATCATAACTATGTACCTATAATGAATAAAAATTTGAAAATGATACACAATGTTCTTTAGTGTGTTTTATGCAATTCCTTCATTTTTCACTACTTGGAACCTCTCAGAAAAGGAGTTATAGAAAAAATGGCATATCTTGTTGAATTTTGGCTTATTCTAGAGAGCGACCTTGTAGAGCATGCCCCGCAAGGAATATTTGTTGAATGGATATGAAAATGTTACAAACAATAATATAGATTGTAATATAACCAACACATTTGGTCTTACTGAATTTGGATCTGTTATGAAGAAGTTATGACATTTTTACCTGAAACACTTGTTTTAGACTAGTTTGAGGACTAGCCACAAACCCTATTTTCCACGGAGTGTAACTCCCAAAATACAACGACCCACAATCTGAATTTTTTACCAACAAAACTTGGATATGTTTCTTCAATGGCATAGAAATTTCACGGTCTGAATCATTCTAGAAAAAAGTTATTGGGAAAATGTTGAGATGACCTGTAAATAACATACCTTAGAAAGCATCATCAAAAGAATTTATCCTCCCTTGAATTCCGGCCTTCTTTTCTTCACCTTCCATCTGAAATTAGGCTTAGAGATCCTTTCGTTACCTCAGACACCTATAGATATTCAATATGTTCAAGTGTGATCTAAAATGAGAGAGCCTTGCCTCTTATTTATACTTTCCAAGTAGCTTCCTTAAAAACATCTTCTAAGTCACTTTGCCCACTTTCCTTATTTTAGGGTTAACCCACTTCTAATTTATCCATTAAATTTATTATTTAAATAATTTATTTTGTATTCACTTTAAATTATAGTACACTCATCACTTCACTTTATTATTTACCTTCTAAAGTCTCTTAAACCTCTTTGACTACTTTGACCTTTTGGGACTTCTATATGACATATGAGGGCCCTCCAACTTCGTAAGGACATAACTCTCAAACCATGATGAGTTATGTAACGTTCAACATACCACAAAAAATGGAATGAAATGTAATATCCATATAGAATAGTATTACCTACAAATATATCAAAACTCATACCACTATCCATCAAACAAACTTGGGTCCATTCCCCAAACATGGGTTCTCTAACTTCTCATGGCCATAAATCTCTAACCGTGAGGAGTTATGTGACGTTCCACATACCACTAGAAATGGCATGACAAGAAAAATACATATAGGATAGTTTCACTCACAAATTCATTGAACTTAATCTCATTATTCCACAAAAAATCATGTGTTCTCTAACCATACTTCTAGGATAACTCAATTTGCAAAGAATCTTCCCGTGAGGGATTTCACCATAAGGGGACCACTTTGGAGTTCATCCATTTGTACTTATTATCAACCATGAGAAAAAAATAATGAGTCATATTTAAATCAAACAAACTTGGGTCCATTACCCAAAACTTTGTGCTACCAGGGTTTCTTCAAGGTTTGACATCAATGACAACCAACCTTAATCAACAATATTAGATAAAAATATAATATTATCATGATGGAAAATATTTTAAAGCTTAGATTTCAAAATAAAAATTTATTTACCAAAGGAAAATTAAGTATCTTTGGGTTTTTTATTCTATATTTGTTTAGAATTTCTTATACACCTTCAATTGTAGCAACCAACATGCCTATGATAAGATATTCAAAATAAAAAATTACTTAAAAAAACAAAAATTGGTTAGCTTTATTTTATCCTATGTTTGTTTAGATGATGACTCCATACATGAAATCCTTTACAATTTCAACCATATGTGATCATTTAAGACCCAAACTCATTTTTCACGAGTATCCTTAGCATTGAGAGGAGTATCTTTATCATTTAAAGTTTTATTGATTTATTTGTTTTATTGATCCTAAGCATTTTTTATTTTTAATTTCATATTACTAGTCACAAGTTTAATTCTAGAATGTTGTGGTGGCTCAATACAACAATTTTATTAACGAAAGCTTATCATCCTCCAAGTGTTGGAGTTATATGTAGAATATGTGGAGACCTCTATACAACACTTTTGTTAATTGTCCACTTCGAGGTTTATTTTTTATTCCATGTCAAATTTTATCACACATACAATAGTCAATTTCTCCATGCATGTGTCAATTCGATTTAAGCATTTGATTTTTTTCACTTCATATTCCATTTAAACATTTGATTTTTTTCACTTCAAAGTTTGCATACCCTATTAAAAGGTCATCACTAGCTAAACCTCAAGTTGTGATGTTGATGCAGACAACCTTGCCAACATTGAATACCTCGTTGTTTGCATGGCATGTTCTCAACCATAGGAAAGAATTAATTAATGAGTCAAAACACAACTACTGAATTGTTATGTTATTTGTCTCTCAACAAGGAAGGATCATATAGAGTGTGTTGGGCATTTTCAAGCCACGCTTTTCCATGAAACAAGTAAAATTTAATGAAATTCCATCCATCGTAGTTGAAGGAAGTTCCCAACACTCTTTTTAGCAAATCGGTCTCTTTTATTTTAGGGCCTTGAAAAGCCATCCTTACTGGAACAAGCTATCCTTACCTACCTCAACTCATCGATCATCAATAATCAGGGTCTCACCTTCTTGCAGAGATGGAGGATTGACTTGATCTTGACCTGCAAGCAGGAAAAGAATGAAGGTTTACTTCTTCATTATGATCCTACCTGTGGAAACGAAGCGTTTAATCCTAAGAAAGGGTTTGTTAAGGTTTTCTATGGAGTTCTTACAACTTGCACTACTTTCCTTATTATTTTATTTCCCTACTTCGCTATTATTATATTATTACACTCTCAACAAGGAAGGAAGATGCATAGTGTGTTCGACATTTTCAAGCTACGCTTTTCGATCAAACAAGTAAAATTTAATGAAATTTCATCCATCGTAGTTGAAGAAAGTGACCAACACTCTTTTTAGCAAATTGTTCTCTTATATGCATTTTAAAATTATGATTTCCCATCAAACAAGTAAATCTATGCTTTCATCCTAGGAAGGTACTAGCCACTATGTGCCTTATCTAGCTTGTGTTTTATAGATTTTTCTAGAAGTTATGATACAATCCATTGGATAAAACCTTCGGAAAGCATGAAGAAAGTAAGAATTATGATTGAATGGAGAGAAGATAATTTTTTCTCATAAATAAAGGTTCTAAAAGAAAAATATTAATAAACAACATTATTCAAAGAAGAAAAGTTGAAGAAAAGTTAAAATCAATAATAGTATGGGTGTGAAACAAGAATATCCTCCTTTACCAACATTTTTTGGCTTAGTAATAAATGAATTAGAAAATTTGATTAGGCTAGGAATATAGTGTTTGATTCATAATTGACCATCCATTGGTTTGCCTTTGACAACATATATTTTTCTTACTATCCAATGGTGTAGATATGCTTAACAAAATAATTATTTTTTCATAATATTTGAATTACTTTTACCGCACATTGATTGGTGACCAATTCTATGTATTTTGGCCAAGGTTTAATGGAATGAAATTTTTTCATTCTTATGTTATACATAACTTTTGAGTTTTAATCACCTAACATCCACACAATGCAATTTTGTTTCCAAACATACATAACCTAAGTTTGTGTTGATGTTTGGACAACTTCTCTTAGAATAATAATTAATAATATAATTATTGATTATTAAATATCATATATAATAATTAAATGATAATAATAAAAAGTTATTGATTATTCAAGGGATGCATCCTTTCATGGATGGTCACCAAATGTTCCCTATATATGGAACACTCATCATTGTAATAAGATATCGAATATATATCATATGAAGAAAAACAACATGGTATCAAAGAAGGACTGGGCTTGACTCCCTCACGACAGGGCCCAGGAAAATGAGAGAGTTGTTGGTCAGGCCTAGCCTATTGGATAAAAGTATCTTGGAATAGATTAAGCTAAATGTTTAGTGGATCAATGTTTGATCGAAGCTAGTATCAAGGACACTGATGGATAGAGGTGGTGATCTTCTTTGTGCATGATGTATTACACGACATGGCACTGAAAATTGCCAAGAAGGAAGAGAATTGTTGTTTCAGAGAAGGAAAAGGTCTCGAAGAATTCCCATTGAAACATTGCACTAGAAAAGGAATTGTTTCTCTCATTGCCAACAAATTTAAGTCAATCCTTGATGGATACCCAGGATAGGATCTCCAAGTAATGTTATTGTCGGAGAACATATCTCTGGAATAAGTTATGTCATGCATGATCAGGACTCTCGCCTATATTAAAATTCTTGATTTGGGGTGAACATTTATCAAAATTTTGCATTATATCCTCAGAGCGTTGAAGCATATGGTGTTCCTTCATTTAGAAAAATCATCGATAGGGAAGCTACCTGATTCGATAACATGTTTGAAGAAGCATGAGATATTGGATCTGTCTGAATGATACCAGCTGAGTGAGTTGCCTTATGAGTTAAATAAGTTAACAAGTTTGATATATGTGGATCTAAGTTTCTGTCAACAATTGAAGTGCATTCCTTGTGGGATCTCAGTGCCAACATCGCTGCAAAATCTGAAAATGGAAAGATGCTGGAAAACATGGTCCAAAGCAACACCACACTCGAGAAAAAAGTTTCGTGATCCAATGGGAGGTCGTTCTCATGATCGTTTCCATGATCTGCATACTCTAAATCACCTCAAATGGATGGTGGTAGGTTTCTTGCAGGAGCCAATTACATATGGCATAACGGGTGACATGGTGGAATTCTTCTTGGTTCTTCTCTTCTTTGGCGCAATGAAACTTACATGAACACAATTTTCCCAAAGCATAGCACCCCTGTAATTGAAACTGTTGCAAATATTGGTATTCTTTCTTTATATTTTTAATTAGGTTGGAACTATATTTCCAAGTGATTAAGGAAGGCCTTAGCAATTGCAGTAGCTAGAATTACCTTGTCATTTGTTGATATGGTCGAGGTTTCTTATGTGTTCAGGGAAACAATTTCTAAAGGTGTGGGCCATGGAAACTTCCTCGTCTTCATGGGTGTATCGTTTTATATTACTGCATTCCTGGTGCTTTCTAGGATACTTCCAGAGCTCAAGTTTCTAACCGTTGATCTAGGACATATGTCCATGTCTGCGACTGTTGTCAATGCATGGTTTCTTGGGTTCTTTTGGCCCTTGCCTTATATCTTTCATGTACAGATAAAATCCCAGTGATATTAGTCTATGTTATGCTATTTGGCATAAAAATTTTGGTTTTCATATTTTTGGAGGTGAATACCACAATGATCAATATTGGTCACCACTCACCTAACAACGAACCTGTGAGATAAACATACATTTTTTCCAGTCACCAAGGGAAAAGAATCTCATTGATCATTGTAAAAGGGAATTGATTAGAAGTATGGAAAAAGTCTGGTGTGTTGAGATAAGGAAATCAAAGGCAGACATGGAGGGTAAGACCTTCCAACATGATGTCAAGGAGAGACATTTTGAGACATGATGCTCAAAGACTGGAAGTCTCTAAGAGAAATATACCTCCAGAACGAGATCATACCAGATAGCATAGATAGTTCGAGTGATCATGGATACATCCATTAAATACCGAATGAATCACAACTATGGTGATAGATCCATTAGAGGAGGAAAACATATTATGAGAAATATACCTCAGAGATATTCATTCTATGTCGTAGCTATAAGCCACATCATTCATTTTGAGCCTTCCTGTTATGAGGAGGAAACTAGTCATCTAGTATGGAGAGATGTCATGATGGAGGAGTATCAATCCATCATGAAGAATGATGTGTGGAATATTGTTCCGAATCCTGAGGGGAAGTCTGTATTGACTTCCAAATTGATCTACAATATCAAACAGACAGTTGACAAGAGCATAAAGAGGTTGTTACAAGGAAAATCTCTCTATGCCTAGGGTGAACCACAACAGACGGGAGTGACTATAGAAATCGAATAAATTCCAACAAATTCTATATAAATTAATGTGCAAGGGAGGTAAGAAAGAGGCCTACCTCATCCAAACGTTTGATGATGTCCATCGTTGAGCACTTTGACCCAAGACTTTATACCTACAACAAGTTCTCAACAAATAAGGAAAGSAAGCATATAGTGATAATATAAAAGGTTAGCACATTAGATAGCATAATCCATTAATATTCAAAACAAACATGCCCATGGATCATAACACATATATTTGCAAGATATCAATTAGACAKAAGATGAGTATTTCTATTAATAAATGATTAGTATAAGTAAAAACATTACAGACTTCTGTATCGACACGGTTCGGAACYGAGAAACCAAGTTCCTTCCAACTTAGCCTCCACCACTTCAATCCTCCACAAAAGGAAAGCTCATATAAGGGAGAGAAAGAGGTTCACCATAAATAAGGGAAGATATTGGGGGTTGAACACTATGTTCAGACTTAAAGGACAAAGGGATGTAGACTCAATAATGAAGTAATAATTTATCTAGAGTAACTTTTCTCTCAAAGTTGAATTCTCTCCTCCTTTCAATTGCTTAGAATTAGCTTCTTTATAGCCTTCAAAATGAAACTCAAGGGTCGATTCGAAGCATTTTCTGGCACAAATGTCAATGTACATGGGTTGTAGTGGAGCAGCCATGATATACGCATGTTCTATAACTTGCAAGGTGCGTACAAGTGGAAAAAAATTTATTTTTGTCTCTAGATTCATTAATCAGGGAAAGTAAGTATGCATTGGGAAATGGAATAAGGCCCTCTCTTCATTAGTGCATAAGGTGAGGCAAATCTTGTTCTAGCAAATGGCTCCTAATGTGTGAGGTCAGAGGAGTATCTGAGATGGCTGAAATACATTATAAATAACTTAGAAGTGGAGTGGTAGAGAACTAGATAGACAAACTCAATCTCTCATTACATTCTGTACTGACTTTGCATACATGGCTTCCAACAATACACTGCAAATCCATGTGAAAAATATACCAAACAAGTGTTTGTGGCTATAAATAGGCAAATATAAATGTGGTTACATGCCAATAAATGTCATAGTCACGAACAAGGCCCAGTAAAACCAGTCTCAAAACCAATCTAAGGATATTTTTATACCATGGAGTACCATCTGATCTCCCATGATCACTGAAGTCATATAGGTATTGGTCCAATGAAAAGGAAACAATAGATCAGAAAATCTGTGGCCACATAATAATGTATTCAAGTCTTCTATACAATCCGCTAAATGTAAAAGTCTTCATCATGTGAATAAAGGAGTTGAGGTCCAACATAATGAGACATCATTTGATTACCGGTCATTGATGTATACCATTAACAAACGTGAGATAGCCTACCGATAATGAAAGTAGGTATCAAGGCACTAAGTACATTCTTACAAGTGTGAATAGAGTAGTCGGTGTCGAACACTTGAAGAATCCATCGATCATGAGACATTGATGTATTCCCAATTGTTGATGGCGAGAGATCCTGCCACTAATGACTGCAAACCTCAAGGTACTCATAAGACTCTAGATCTTGTTTCCAGATAATGAGTTGATCTTGATGAAAAGAGACCCACTGAAAGGAGACATTAAGGCATCTCTCATCAGTCAGAACGAGGTACAAAGTAGGATATTCATAATTTGGTGGGAATCGTACAAAGAATAAGTTCACAAACCAATGACCCTGTGCGTCTTTCGCGTGTGCCAAGTGCAAGAAGTACACGAAAAATACCCTCTGAATAACATCCAATGATGAAAACTAACGACAAAGGCGAGGAGACCGCCAATAAGGATAATGGCATCCAAGACACTGCACAAATCCCAATTTTTGAATAGATGGCTTGTCGTCGAACACAAGGGAAACCACCTTGTCAAATACCAATGATGAAATGTCGACTGTTGGGTTCAAGTTTACCTACCAATGATGAAAGTAGGACCAGGGTGCATGATAGGACTAAAGTATCATGTGATTCTAAGAAAAACTGAGGGTATGGCCGACATGCAAAGTCAAGAGTTCTGAGGAGTGACTGACACAAGTTAATAGACTTCCTTTGAACAAGAGAATCAGACATATGGTTAACTCTGGCAGCATAGACCCAAAGATAAAACCATGAGATGCAAGAGGAATCAATGAAGTTCTCTATAGGGACTGAAGAGTAACCAATCGATAGAGAAGTCTTCGTAACGAGTTCAACTTCCTAAGGTCATGTTAATCCCAAAATTATGAGGAATGGACTCAAAAAATTTGTGCTCTGTTTAAAGGCAACACGACTACTACCAAATATAATATAGTGCTCCCTTCCTGCCCATTTTTTTTTTTCATGAAAAATGAATGCTATGATACAAAGGAGGAAACAAGTGTCGCAAGTAAGAAAAACTAGTTCCAGTAGTCGAACGTATCTATGCTCAATGTAGAGAAGTGCATGCTGGAGATGGACACTCAGGAGATGTTCCCTCCTAGGTATAGGGTATCAAATTGCGAAGGATATAAACAATGCTCTATTTTGTTGAGGATGCAAAACTGCTGAGGAAAACAGTTTATAACACAAAGAGAGAATCGGCTATAGGCTCAATACTGGAAGCAGGGGCATGAGATGAAAACACAACTTAACACCAAAAAATGTCCATTTTTATGTCTTTTAGTCTACTTGGTGTAAAAAAGGGTAAACTTGTGCCAAGTAGACATCCTTTCAAATCCAATTTATGAGTGTGAAAATGACAAGTTCACTCAGCGATCTTTTCTATTTTTGGTAACGAGTCGAGAAATAGCTTAACTAAGACTCATGATCTTTCAAATCCAATTTGACGAGTGTGAAAGGTACAAATCACTTGGCAATCTTTTCTCTTTTTTAAAGGCAAGATCGAAAAGACCTTAAATTAACTCATGGACATTATTCTAATAAGCATGTAAAGGGGGAGGCCAAGGCTCCCATACTGGCCTTCTGCGGAATGTCAATATCTTACGAATAGCCGACATAAGCTTGGGAAAACCCAAATCTCTCCAAGTCGAGGAGGATGCACAAACTGAGGATATAGTCTCCGTGACAGATCAGACCATGTCTCTTAATGGAAAAGACACAGGAGGGGGTATTGGATACCTTACAGGACTATCCCAGTCAAATGTGATCTCTTCAAAACCAGGAGGGAGAGGACTTGGTGGAAGGAAAAATCTCTCTTATTAAGAAGGCATGGGATTAGGAATGTTGACGATGTGATTGAAGGATGCATCACTCTCTTCTGGGAGAGTAGGATTGACCAGAGATTTCACTAGTGTGACCATTTCTTCAATTATAGGTTGAAGAGGATGCGTAGTAACGAGGATAAGATATGCTTCATCCTCGAAAAAGGGGGTGAGGTCGGGAGTGGATCGTGGCGGTAGGACCATTGAGTCGATCAAAAGAGGAGTAGTGTGAGGATAAACCACAAATGCCTCAGAATCTGAAGGGCCCTTGGGTGATCCCCATGCTTTTGGTATCCCAGCAGTAACTAGACACAGAAGAGTAAGGTGATTTCCGTCTCAAGTCCTGCAAAGGAACTTAGGCTTACGTTTGAGACGTCTAGGTTTCTCAATGTCTCCAACATCGTTCAAAAATGTTGGTGACATACTCTCAACATGATAGGAAGAGGCAGGATATTCATATCATACATGGCGTACAGAGGATGGAGATACAAAATTGCTAGGACTTGTGGTGCCCCCATCTTGACTAGCAGTGACCAGGTGAAAACTATCAATAGGAATTGCAGAAGTAGTTGACCCATCACCAACATAACTGACAGATGTTGGCAATGGAGCACCAGTATGACTAACAGTGACTTGGGTAGCGACAAGTTGTGGCATTTGATGCTAAGGTCCATGGAAAGATTGACTTTGAAACATTGAAGGCAAACATGGGTCCTAGTTTACCCCTTGTCCCTGTCGGGGAATGTAGTATCCTCCATTTAATTGATTCAGAGAGGTTTGAACAGGCATCATCACTGAAGTATTCAAAGAGAGGGAAGTACGATAGGGAATATTCGAGTGATGATATATGTTTCCCCCTTGTGAAGGGATTCCATGAAGAGGATAGCCCAAACTGTAAAATTAATTCTCCTCGTGAAAGACACCTGCAGATATATGCAGACTCGTCATGGAAAAAGTGTTTAGAGGAATTGACATGGTGGGTGGAGGATACGTGGATGGAGTGTAATAAGTTGAATAAGCACCCATATGAGTATTAGATCCTGAAATAGCATAACTAGGATTGGATCCGTAGGAGGGGAGGTTCTAACCTCCTGTCGTGAAAGAGGGTTGAGGGACATGACTCATATCAAATGAGGATGTAGGCATCAGGGCCATGGTGCCCCCAGGTCCAATGCTAGGATTCATATATGTGGACCAGGGAGAGGATTGCATGGGTGAATGCATATCACCAGAAAACTAACTAGAGGCCCAAGGCGCGGACTGAGTATCATAGTTCAGCATACCATTATAAGAAACATGAGGATTTACCCCCATGAACTGAGTAGGCATCATGGGGTAGGTAGCAGTAAAGGAAGGAGCCGAAGGGACTCTGTTATCCATGATAAAAAAGAACTCAGTAGAAACTCCTAAGGTCAACTAATGAGCTAAGATCACACCAAAAGTCAAACGACCAATATGCATGCAAACGGGCTAAAGTGGTTGAGTGGCCTCCCTCCCTAAAGAAGGTATGTCTCATCCAAGAGGTACTTGAGACTCCCTGCTAAATATCAGAGGTAACATAATCAGTTATAGGGGCCCTCGTGAGCTTAACAACCAGTCAGTCAGACCCCCTCGGAGAGGTAATCTTCCATAAAGGTTGTGTGATTTCCGACCCCTATCTGACCCACTGTACCTACATAATAACCCATGTAAGTAACCTATGAGATACCTAAGTCAAGCAACTAATAAACCATTGTATAATCGATGCATAGGTGAGCAGTCATAAGTCTAGATCACCATATGGGCAGGGTAGTAAAGCTCAAAACCTTGAAAGTACCACCTCTCACGGAGGTATGGGCACTAGCAAGATCCCGAAATACGAATAAATCCACAAAAATATCTCTGACGCTAGGTGAGTATCCGGGGGATATCCCTTCAACCAACTTCACGTGACCTCATGATTAACTCTGGTGTGAGCTGAGACTCCTGATCTTACCAATTATACAATGGATTTCTCCACTCCCTGACTCAGACACATATGTTGATTTAATTTCCTTGGAGAAGTTTACTCACAAAATCCTATTACAAGGCACTAAATCCTAGACTAGTTTGTGCACCCTAGAAAATAAAATCATTACTAATAAATTTTTAAATTATAGCATTGATTTTATGGCCGTGATTACTCAAAAAGGTATATGGTAATGAAACCCATGGTGTTATGACTCTCCAAGAAAGAAAATATGAAGATAATGCAAAGTCCTAACTTTAACTTTTGATGAATGATATGCTCCTAAAAACCGATGCAATTTCCAAATTCAAATCTATGATTTAGAAGTAAATATGCAATCTTTCACTATATGTGCTAAACTAATGATAAAAATTCGAACGACAAAAAATGCCAAGCAATGCAAAATGACTATTTTTTTGGTATTTTCAATATATTAAAACTGAAATTGCATGGACTAAAAATTAAATTGATATATAAACCTACTGTGTATAAAAGAAATACAACTCAAACAAGATATCAAGTAGCAAAACACCCATCCCACTGTACAAGGATGATAAAAATGAAAAGATGAAGAGAAAAACTTCGCCCAAAAATTCAACAAAAAGAGGGTTTCATTTCATCCTACAGCCACTCAACAAGCACTATAGAGACCTAAGAAGGCTCAGAAAGCATAAAGTGCCACCCATCAAACACCAGACCAAGAAAAACAACAAGGAAAAAATGTGCACACGACTGTTTTGGCAAACAATGCATATATACGCAGCTTGCAGTGAGACAGCACGCATGTGTACACGACTATCAAGCAAAAAGGCACATATATGCTTTGAAACAAGGCCAAGCAAGGGAAAAAAGGCTGAAAACTCAGACCCAGAGTGAACAGGAGCTGTCAAGCAGTGACACAACAAGAACCACAATAGAAATGAGAGAAATATAAGGAGAAAAGTACTTCAAACCCTAAGAATGATGATTCTTCCCTAGTGGAGTCGCCAATTATGTTACGAGGAAAATCTTTCTATGGCTGGGGTGAACCACAACAGAGAGGAGTGAATATAGAAATTGACTCAATTCCAACATATGCTATATAAACTAATGTGCAAGGGAGGTAAGAAAGAAGCCTACCTCGTCCAAACGTTTGATGATGTCCACCGTTGAGCACTTCGACCCAAAACTTTATACCTGCAACAAGTTCTCAACAAATAATCAAAGCAATAATATAGTGATAATATAACATGTTATCACATTATATAGCATAATCCATTAATATTCAAAACAAACATGCCCATGGATCATAATACATATATTTGCAAGATATCAATTAGACGGGAAAGGAGTATTTCTATTAATAAATGATCAACATAAGTGAAAAAATTACAGACTTTCATATCGGCATGGTTTAGAATCGAGAAATTGAGTTCCTTCCAACTGGGCCTCCAACACTTCAATCCTCCACAAAAGGAACGCTCATATACGGGAGACAAAGAGGTTCTCCATCAATAAGGGAAGAGCTTAGGGGATGAACACTATATTTAGAACTAAAGGACAAAGGGATGTAGACTCAATAATGAAGTAATAATTTCTCCATAGTAACTTTTCTCTCAAGTTTGAATTCACTCCTCCTTTCCATAGATCAGAATTGTCTTCTTTATAGACTTCAAAATGCAACTGAAGGGCCGAGTCGGAACGTTTCCAGTATATGGAAGGCCAAGGATCAGATATCTTCTTTCGTGACATGGAAACCTGACATTTATTTTTTATTTTATGGCACAAATCCCGATGTATGTGGGTTGTAGTGGAGCAGCCAGCATATACACATGTTGTATGACTTGCAAGGTGCGTACAAGTGGAAAAATATTTATTTTTGTATCTGGATTCATTAATCAAGGAAAGTAAGTCTACATAGGGAAATGGAATAAGGCCCTCTCTTGAAGATTTCATAGGGTGAGGCAAATCTTGTTCTAAATGAGGCACAAAATGAGATTTGTTGCTAGAGGATTATCTTAGGTGGAGGGAATCGATTATGAGGAGACATTTTCTCTTGTTCCTCGATACACTTCTATCTAGATGATTATTTCCCCTACAACATCCATGGGTTAGAGAATACATCAGATGGATGTAAAGACAACCTTTCTCAATGGATATATTGAGGAAGAAGTATACATCAAGCAACCAGATGGTTTCGTGATACACGAGGAGTCTCATGTGTGCAGGTTGAAGAAGACCTGGTATGGACTAAAGCAGCCACCTTGAGCTTGGTATGTGAGGATTGATGGAAACCTGATGAGTTTTGGTCTTCATCAAAAGTATTATCGATCCTAGCATGTACTAGAAGATTTTTAATGGTCAGTCTTTGATTTTGGTCCTCTACGTTGATGATTTATTCCTCACTAGTATAGAGAGCCTTATTGTTGAATGCAAGTATGCGTTGGCCTCTAAGTTTGATATCAAGGACCTTCATATGATGCAGTGTTTCTTGCGACTAGAGGTGTGGTAGAGAATTGATGAAATCTTCCTGAGTCAGGGGAAGTACATAGTTGAGATATTGAAGAAGTTTGGGATGTTGAACTTGAAGCCCGTGGCTACACCAATGGTGACGAATCTGAATAAACTAAATGTGTCTTCTTATGATTCTGACGAAATTGATCTGACTCTGTACAAACAACTGATTGGATTATTGATGTATCTATTTAACACCAAGACATATATTTTCTATGCAGTGAGTGCACTTAGCCAGTTTATGAGTTAGCCAAGATAGACACACTGGATTTTTGCAAAGCATGTGTTGAGATACCTACAAGGCACAGTTGGGCATCATCTGAGATATACTTCTAGTATTGATATGATATGGTAGGAATATATTGAATTCGTTTGGGCAAGGAGCGTAGTGGACAGAAAGAGCACCTTTGGGTGTTGCTTCACTTTGGGATCTTCCATGGTTTCCTGGTGTATCACGAAATAAAATTATGTGTCTTTGAGCACAACAAAAGCAAAGTACATTGCATTAAGTATGTTAGTCCATGAATTAGTATGGCTTCGCAAGATCCTTGCAGATTTATCCGAACGTGTGATGGATTCCACCATTATTCATTATGGTAACCAAAGTTGTGTGAAGATCTTAGATAATCTAGTGTTTCATGACCAATCGAACCACATTGAGATCAAGTACCATTACATCTGAGACATGATGCAAAGGAAGTAAGTATTGGTGATGTACCTTCCTACAGATGAGTAGGTTGTTGATGTTCTTACAAAACCATGATGAAGTTCAAGTACTTATGTGACATACTTGGCATGGAAGAGAATGTCTCCCTTACTGAGAGGGAGTGTTGATGTTTGCAGCTTCCTGAGATATTCTCCATATCGTGCTCCCTTGTGATTGAGTTAAGTTGATCTGTGATGACACTTATCCGAGAAGGGGTAAGTGAGACACTTATCCGAGAAGGGATAAGTGTGTTTGGGATTATAACCCAACATCCCTTGTGGAGAGCACATGAGAACACGTCTCATGTGGAGAGAAGATGAGGACATGTCAATGGAGTTGACCCTTGATGTCACACACTATGGGATTTTACCATAGTGTTTCTAGAGGGAGTAGCCTCTCTAAGTCCACATGGGAGTGAAATGTGTGACAAACATTCTCCAGATCGTACTCCTATGTGAATTGAGTTGAGTTTATCTATGAGGACACTTATTCGAGAAGGGATAAGTGGGATACTTATCCGAGAAGGGATAAATTCATTTGGGATTATATCCCAACCTCCCTTGTGGAGAGAACATGAGGATATGTCAAGGGAGTTGACCTTTATGCCACACACTATGGGGAGTTGACCCTAAGTGTTTCTAGAGGGAGTAGCCTCTAAAAGTTTACATGGGAGTGGCATGTGTGACAAACCTTTTGATACTATGTTGGTTGTGTACCGTTGGCAAAGACTGTGTGTCTTTGGACAATAGTTGTGTACTACTATGGAAAGATACCTCCCTAGCTAAGAGGGAGTGTTGATGTTTTAGCATTGGGTGGACCTTCTCCAAGATTGGGCTGCATACCAAGGGAGATAGGATACATTTATCATTAAGGTGCACTTGTGGTAAATTGGCCCAGACATAGTCCTTCCTTTATCATGAAAAAGAATAATATGGACTCGAGGTACTCAAATTTCTTTCCACATGCAACTAGCATCATGTTGGCATTCACTCGCAGGTTTGTACTTGTGGTGAAAGATCCTGGTGTGGTATTTGTCCTAGTAAGGGTCATTTGACAAGGAATAATAAAGAGTCAAGATGATATATGCTATTACATGCGAACCCAGAGTGAGTTAGATCTTAGAGAGAGTTAATTGGCTCAGAGGGAGAGCTGCAAAAAGAGTTTCTCCTCGATTCAGGTGGGAGAGAGACATCTCCCAAGACTGGCAGACAAGTGTCATGAGTCTAAGGTAAAGTTTGTATATTTCAAAGACAAGATTGGCATGATGCATAATGTCTCCCTCATTGAGAGGGAGTGTTCATGTTTGGACAACATCAGGAAGACATTCTCTTAGAATAATAATTAATAATATAATTATTGATTATTAAATATCATATAGAATAACTAAATGATAATAATAAATAGTTATTGATTATTCAAGGGACACATCATTTCATGGATGGTCACCATATGTTCTGTATATATGGAACACTCATCATTGTAATAATATATTGAATATATCTCATATGAAGAAAAACAAGAGTTTGGAGTTTTAATCTTAGATAACTATAAGACCTATGCATTGAGGTCATGGATTTCATGTCGCTGGAATAAATACATGTGATTCCATATATTGGATGTGAAGTGCAATGATGCCAAGTTTTTGTTTTTGAATGATCTTGTAACCAAATTTGTAACATAATTTACAATTATCAACATTCCATAGTTATCAACATTTCACTGGGAAATATTTTTTATCTCTAACTATTGAATCTAGTTTGATATATCATTTTCTATCCCTGCCTCTTTTTTCTCCTTTCTCACCTTGCCTATTTTTTCCATCTCCACGTTTGTTATCTCCTAATATATTTTAGGAGTTTCCTCCTCTATATATACCCCAGTTAGACTATCTATATAATGTTTATGCAACGATGTTCCATCATTTTCTTCTCCCTCCCCCACGGGTTGTGATCTCTTTGACAATGATTAGATCTATTTAACAATAATATCAACCACTGATTTGATCTCGAGTGCCATGAGATGGATGGAGACCGTTGGAGTTGGATGCACCCATACAAAATCAGAGCTTAACCACTCCAATACGGGTATACCATGTGAAGTGGATTACTCAAACTTTTCAGATGAGTTTTGTCCCTTTTTAAAACACTAATTACATTGCAATTGTTTTGATTGTAATCCATGGTAATGGGAATTATATGTTTTGATTGCAAATTATTGGATATGATAACTATATACATTAAAGGTTTGGTCCCAACTATTTTTAAATTCAATTATCAGTGTGGTTATCATTGTTTGAAAATATACCACCAACCAATCATTCATCTCTTTCTTAATTATTAAATTTTTAGTTTATTAGTATTTCCAATAATCTATAGTTTTCCATATATCTCACTTCATCAAAATTGATTTCAGAATATATCTAGTAAATGTGCATAACTTTAGAGTGATTATGTTCTAGATTATGTGAGAAATAGAGTCATGAACGTAGAACACACACAAAATCCATATATAATATGAAAAAAATACAGTAACAAAATTCAAAGAGAGTAGAAAAAAATAAACAATTACAAAATATACACAAAATAGACCAAGTGGGAGGAATATTAGCAAAATAGAATACAACTAAAGTTAAATGAATATTATATGAAACAAAAATAATGGTAGTGGAGTCAAATACCATCTTATTTTAGAATAGGAGGAAATAATTGTATGGTCATTATTCATATGGTAACAATATGATATGGGGATGATTTAGATGAGATTATATTTCCTTTTAAGAAGAAAAGTTTTTCCTTGTATAGTAATATGTTAACCTTTTAACTACTAAGTTTATTGATTATGTGTGATGATCTTGGCTTATGTGGCATAAGAAAAAACTCTATGTCATGCATTTTTAAGTTGTTGGTACTTAATTTTTATAATTTACATAAATAATTTGACATAAAACATTCTTATTTCATAAGTCAATATTAAGTTTACCCTATGTTAAAAAAAAATTATTTAACACATCTCCTTTCAATTTTATTGACCATTTATTTTATAGAATAAATAATAATTGGTAACAAAAGATTGCCATTATTTGTTGGTTTTAGTATAATTTTTATATCTATTATGAATATATTTTAAGTAATTTATATAAGTAATGTCCCGCCACTTCACATACAACAAGTTTTAGAAACAGTAGCTAATGCAATTTTAATATTTATATAACATATAGACTTGTTTAATTATACATGTTTCCAATTAAACGATTGAAAGATACACAAATTTCAAATATATGTTTGTTGAGACTAATGCCCTTGGTTTACTACGAGGACTTGTATCTTATAAAATTCCTTCCTTCTTTAGAATGTATGTGTAAGTCACTACATGGAACTTGAAGGTCAGTGTTACTTTTCTTCTCTACTAAATTTTCCAGTATGTAAGGGAGTGCGTTGTTAAGACACTCGTAAGTGAAATTCATGCCCATAACCTTGTAAAAATGTTTTCCTCTATTTTTTCAAAACATTTCTGAATATTTTATCTCTATTTTCCATACATGTGGAATGTTGTTCAATTTTTTCTCTCATTTTTCATACATGTGTAACATTGCTTAATACCTATTAATGTTTTCTCTCTTTTTTTCATACAAGTGGGATGTTCAATTTTTTCTATCCTTTTACATAAATGTGGAACATTGCTTAATACATATTGATTGGTATCTACACAACATGTAGAATGAAAACTAAGATCAATCTGTCAATAGGTTGCATGCTTTACTAGATGTCATTTATGTACCATCCACTAAATATCAAGAAATGTGAGGTTGCTAGAAAATCTTTCTTGGGAAAAATAAAATAAAATAATAAAACCACTCAATTTTATTGATAATTGAAAACGACACACTATGTATCTCCGTTATAAATAGCCACTTTTCACAAATTTACTATTATTTCATCTCTGTGATTAACGCTCAATTAGATTTGTGCAATCTTTCATTTCTTCTTCTCTTGACGGACCCCATCTCCTTAATCATTTGATAAGGTTCTCTTACTGTTTTAATTTAGTTTTTTATATTCTGATTGTTGTTTGTTTTTCTTTTCATATATCTAGCCTGTATTTTTGCATCAATTTGTTTCTTTGGATCTATTACATTTATTATTTAGTTAACTTTAATTTTTGTTATTTTTTTTTTCAATTTATGTTATCTTTTTTTTTCAATTATATACACATATATATTGTGGAAAAAGGTAAATTTGTATTTCTATTTTGTAAGCATGGAAAATTTTAGGGCTAAATTTTAGTTAATGGATTAATTTTTTATGGTTTTTCCCCAAACAAAATAGCCAATTTCTATTTTTTCTAAAAATGATATGTCCCAAATTCTTCATGAAATAAAATTGTTTCATCTTAAAAATTTTCAAAATTTTATAGAAACAATATAAAACAATTAGAAATTTTAATATTTTTATAAAACTATGACATAACATTTTACATTTTGCATATTAAGGACTAGTAAAGTTAGCCCATATTTCTACATTTTAATATAATAATAATAATAACAATCTATTTTTCCGCTAGTTATTTGACTGGTAGTCTACGAAGATATACATACCCTACCCCCCCTCTTAAGAGGAAACACATGTTCTTAACCATTAGGCCCACTCAAACTGTATAAATTTACATCCTTAAAATTATTCCTATTTATAATATGAGTATAATTATGAAATGCATATTCAGTCCTCATTTTTTTATTTGCTTATTAATTTGTTTCATAATTTTTTCTTTCTTACTTTTTATTTTGAGCATTTTAATTAAGTCATACATTTAAATTATTTTTAATTTCTTTAACTTAATTCATCACCAAAAATTTAATAAAAATTGTTTATATTTAAACTAATTTACATTTTTTTTTCTTTTTTATTTATTTGTTAAATTTGAGAAAAATAAAATTTAAGTTTTAATATTGAATCTATATTTTATTTTAATAAAAACAGTTTAAACCAAATAATTTATGAGTTACTTATTACTTTCAGCATTCATATATTAATTTCATATCCTTAAATAGGGTTAATTATTTCAATAAAAAAATAAATAGGGTTAATTATTTTAATAAAAAAATAAATAGGGTTAATTATTTTAATAAAAAAAAGGTTTGATTGTATTAACCATTTCAATTAAAAAAAAACTTGTAAAAAGGACTTGTATTAAGTATTTGTAAAAAATAAAGATAATAATGATTACTAGAGCAATCTCAATAATTAAAATTTAGAGATTTTATTTTCTTACAAGTACTGTGTACATGGAATACTTTAGTTATACTTAGAGAAAGTTCTACGGGTGTAGAATACTCTAATTATATTTTAGGCCCAAGGACACTCAGGTATATGGAAGGGAAAGGAAAAAGTTTTGTTTATTGGAATTACTAATAAAAGAAACATTTAATAATGAAGAAAGAGTGATAAATTCCAAGACGATAATAACTACCGTGATAATTGAATTTACAAATAGTTGAGACAAAACCTTTAATGTATATCGTTATCACGTCTAAAATTTTGCAATCAAAACATATAATTACCATGACTATGAATTTACAATCAAAAAATACAAAAGTCTAGAAGAAAATGATGGAACTTCTTTGCACAATCATCTATGTGAGTTATAGAGAGTTATGGAAGTTATGGAGATAGTCTCGCTAGGGTATATACAAAGGAGGAAAATCCTAAAATATATTATGAGATAACAAATGTGGAGATGGAAAAAAGAGGCTTTGCCATAAAGGAGACATCAAACCAAATTGATTAGTGGGAGACAAGAAAAATTGCCTATTGGAATGTTGATAAATGTAAATTCTATTACAAATAAGCTTCACATCAAATATATGACATCACATGTATTTATTCTACTCACTTAGGTTATCTGTGTCTGGAAAAAAAATTTGCATTGTGTGTGTGTTTGGTAATTAAAACTCAAAACTTAGGTATAATCTAAGATTGAAAAAAATGCATTAAGTTAGAGCTCGGCCAAAAGATATTGAATTGGTCATCTAAATAAATGTGTGATAAAAGTAATTCAAATATTATAAAAAAATAATTATTTTATTAAACATATGTAAAACATTGAACAACAATAAAAATATTTATAATCAAAGCAAAACTAATTGATGGTCAACAATGAATTGAATGATAAAACATTAGTCTAATAAGTGAAAAAAGTTACATCAATATTATTATATATTATTATGAGAAGAAGAAATATTATATCAATTTAGAATATATCAACGCAAATATATTACTATATATATAACAATAATTATAACATACTTAAAAAAAATTATTATATATTATTATGAGAAGAAGAAATATTATATCAATTTAGAATATATCAACACAAATATATTACTATATATATAACAATAATTATAACATATTTAAAAAAAATTATAATAAAATAAAATAATTGAAAATTAAAAACATATTTTTTTCCAAAAATACTATTAATATGAAATCAATTCAATTATATATATATATATATATATATATATATAATCTATTAATTATTATATCAATTATAATTTACATGAAACAATATAGCCATTATATATACAAAACAACAGCCATAAAACTCCACTCAGAAAACACACTCAAGAATGTCCACATGTAAAAGATATAATTTATGTGAACCTCATATGCAAAACTCCATAATTAAAACACAACTCCATGCATAAATGATATATAAAGATCCTCGGATGGGGTGATCGGAGTGACACATGGGCCACATGGGCAACATGCATCGTTGGACGGGGCGATAACGAGGGAAGTTAAAGCCTATTTCCGCCACCCTCCCTCCTTGTCCAGTTGCAATGACTCTCATGCTTAAAGGCCAAGCCTTAATGCGTCGGGCCTTAATGGAATCCTGGGCTCGGCTCCTTGGCTTCAGTACGATCCTTGAAATCAATATCACTCCACTAATGGCTACCAAAGCCATCAATACTGTTGTCCTTCTGGTCTTTTCACTGTGTTGGAAATGTTATATGGGTCATTTGCGCCTGGAGTCCAACATTCTTATGTTAATCCTTCCCTGAGACACAACTCGCTCCTACAATTTTTTCGCTCGCCTGGTGCCCTACACATCCATGCCAAGAGAATGGGGTGAGCATCATTGAGGTTCAGCCTATTACAATATATTTGGATGACACAACCGCATGAGGACTTCCTCTCAAGGGCATACGCTAGGGGGAGACCATCCGGGCTCTTCGGGGAAAAATTGGCTTGTGCAGCCCCCCTCAGAACTTTGGCCTCACCACGACCAGGGACTTACCTCTCAAGATCCAGTTCTGGATGAGGTCCCTCTAGGTCTCTCAAGGTTCAATTGGTACGTGCAGGCTCAACTGTAGACAAGTCCTCCCAACACCGAGAATCTTTAAGGTGGTTTCCCGGTGGAAGAAGAATTTCGACCCAACTGGGCGAAATTCTTGCCTCTCCTTCCCTCGACCTTCCTGGAGCGTCAGCCTCCTACCTGCAACACTAGTCCACTACAGGAGTTAGTCGCTATGGGATGTATAGTAGAAGAAGAGGCATTACCACTAGAGGGCCACTCACGACGCAATTCAACTGCCTCCATGGAATAAGACCCCGTCACAGAATCAGTTGTTTCCTTCAACTTCATTGCTTCCACCTTGGAGGAGAGCTAGGCTCATACGGAGTACCACTCAGCTCCTGACTCCCACCATCTCATGGACGACCACCTAGTTTTGATATTTGAAATGAGGAGGGACCTGGCCGAGCAGCAGCACCGCCAGAGTCTCTATGGTAAATGCCTAGATGCCCTTTATGCTTCCTGTCAAGCGAGCCTGACAAGTCTCATTGCCCGACATGTTGTCAACCCTTCATCTTCAGACTTCGTCACGATGTCCCTTTCTCGCCGCATGCATAGCTTCTTTCAGGTTTTTTTTTGTTTGGGTCAATGGCAATTTTTTTTGCAATTTTGCCTATGTCAGTCTCTTATTCAGCCTTTGGTTCACTCTTTGGCTCGGGTTTGATTGTCTTTGGTTCAGGTCGGGGCACCCATTACACTGCATGTTCTGGTTTCCATGAGAGTGGTAGAACAGGTGGCAAGTCCCCTGATTGTATTTTGACAGTTGTCATCTTTTTTCAAAAACATGTAACTATGGACACATGTCATGCCTTTATGTTTTCAAATACATGTAACTATGTACACATGTCATGCCTTTACGTTCTTCTTTCCAACTAGGTTACAGAACAACTCGCTTGCTCACATTTGTATTTGGACAAATAAGTTTTTTGCTTTCTCAAGGTAGTATAATTATTTTTATTTACCAAAAAAATAATATATAAAGATATAATCTATGAATCACAATCACCACTCGTAAGTGATGCAAAACTTATAAGAGGAACTCAATGCTTAAAACACAACCAGTGCATAAAAGACCTATTTAATCTAGTTCATTTCCATGAAATTCTTATAAAAGAAACTCCATGACTGAAAGACATAATCTATGAAGCATAATTCGTCACTCATCCAGACATATAATCTATGAAGTATAATGCGTCACTCATCATGGAAGGGCATGGTGAGAAACGACTAGTTGAGTTCATTTCGATGAAATTATTTCATTGATGGGGAAGTTTCATATTGTGGGCTATCTTTTTCCATGTAGGGCGAGAAGAGATGTCTTCTCACCATGCATACACATTGTTGTTTCTGGAGGAAAGAAGATGGCCCTTCCCAAACAGCATTCACCAAATAGTGGAGAGTAATGGAATCTCCAGCCAAATACTTGCTCTTGGATAGCCTCTCCTCAAACACATCCAATACTTTACCCAACTTGTCCACGTTACTATCCATCATCACTGGGGCCTTATCCCATCATTGGATTTAGGAAAATCTACTTTGTTATCCCATAAGATGGAGAATTGAATCGCTGCGACTCTACCTCGCAGCACTGTTCAACCACCGCTTGCTCTGCCATCGTTCTCCCCAACAGATCACAACTATCACCTTGGAATTTCTTAGCCAAATATTTAACGAATGTTCTCGACTCTACAACAACAACCACATTAATTCTCCTCAAAACACAATCCTAATACACCCATTGAACTAAAAACAACAGAGCTCACGTCAATATATAGAGAGAGAAGGAATTACAGATTAAGCTGAGGTCCCCATCTTGAACAGCAGGAATCTGTCCATATGGCTGGAAACATTAAACACGATGAATGAAGAACCGTTAAAGCATGTACTAAATGATGATCAATATCTGGAGGCGTGCTTGCATACAATATATACGTAGAATATTGACTTTAGGGCAAAATTTACATTTATTGAGAGAAATGGAGGTCGTTTCTGATCCCCGGCGAGAATGTCTACAGGGGTGAGATGGGACCTCCACTTCCTTTTCGTTTAAACAGGCGAGTACCGTTGCTGTGCACGCTGAGAAAGGGAGGCCAAACACCTTAATCATTGCAATGAAAGAGGGCACTGTTCAGTTGAATCGACTAAATAGAGACTCTAAAACAAAACCACAGTTACACTGTTTTAAACACTGTATGCCTATATAGCTACACAATGGAAATCAGGAATGGTATCTGACCTGGCAGCGTGTAATTTGAAAGAGAGAGACGTGGCACAGTACCAAGCAGATTTTAAACTTTAAAGTGGTATAAAGTCTGCCTAACAATCTGGGAGATTAAAGAAGCTCAAAGTGTGTAATTTGAAAGAGAGAGACGTGGCACAGTACTAAGCACATTTTAAACTTTAAAGTGTTATAAAGTCTGCCTAACAATTTGGGAGATTAAAGATGCTCAAAGTGTATAATTTGAAAGAGAGAGACGTGGCACAGTACCAAGCACATTTTAAACTTTAAAGTGGTATAGAGTCTGCCTAACAATCTGGGAGATTAAAGATGCTCAAAGTATTTGCATTTCAAGTACAGTACATTATTCATGTAGGCTTCCTTCTTATTCCTATTGAGTTCTTCTCCATTTCGATCATGGTTGGTATTCTAATAGTTTTTTTAATAATATTAAATGTTGTTTTATAATATTGTTTACTAACTTGTATTTATAATTAATAATATTAATAATAATTTATTTTTAAGTTTATGGTGAAATATTAAATTGATGTATGAGAATTTTTTGTTTGTGGGATGAGGATTTTTTAGCTTAAGGATTTGTTAGAATTAATGGTTACATTAGAGATTGGTTTGGGTTTGTTAGATCTAGTTGGTTGTGGAAGATCTTCTCCAGCTATCAAATCATATTTATATGTGTGTGATTCAGAGATTTCCTAATGAATTTATTCTGCCATTGAAGAAAAAATTCATACATATATGTGCTTGATTAAATAATAAAATATAATGTTTTGTGTGTGCAATATGATTTGCTAAGTTGGTATTAGAGAGTTAGTTTTGGCTTAATTAACTCCCTCAAGGGAGGGCCATGGAAATGTGAGAGCCTACATAGTCAATTCTCTATAAATATGTGTGGGAGTTTAAGTATTTGTTTGAGCGTGTGTGTTGTGTGTTATTTTTCTATGTACTGCTACGGTCGTTGTCCAGTGTGAGAAGAGACATGAGGTAAAACATAGCCAAACTTTTATCTAAGTGTGATCCTCTATTACATTGCAAGCATATAGCTGGAAGCGTAGTCTCTTGTTTAAAAAGATCCACGATGTAGCTCTCACAGGTTGAAAGATTGAGTGGCCATCGATGTTTACAAGGGGCAGATCTTCATAGATCAAATCTGAGTAGAAGAGTTTTACAGTGTTTCGTTGTTCTTGAATTTTATTGTCATCCGACTGTGGCCTTGCGGTTTGAACCAAGAGACCAACATGCCACGGATTATAGAGCTACCAGATTCGTTGTAGCCACCAGTACATTTCAAGCATTCATCCAAAAGAAAGAGTGGAGGTCCGAGCTATGAAGTTTTACTCGAGGAGATATGCCTATAGAAGAAGGAGCAAATTTGTCTAGGCTGGCAAGAGCTGAGTGTTTGTTTTTCGTTTTATCCCTCATGCTATAACCAAAGTGTATTTAATCGCTGGGTCTTGCGTGGGAAACGTCACCTTCAGAGATCAGTGCGAGGAAAAGTAGTTGGCATCATTCGCGGCCTGATTTTTTTTAGCCATATCCAGCATATCATGTACAGTTTATCACTGAAAGGATCTGTGTGTAAAATTCATTGTTTTATTGGGTGTGCAGTTTGAAGAGCTTGTGTAATATTTTAAATATAGTAGCTTTATTTTTTATTTGTGTAAAATAAATGATGAACAACCATTCATAGAACAAAGTAGCATAATTTAATTCCATGTGTGCTCAAGATCCACCTTTTCATAAGAATTTGGTCAATAGTTTGGCTATGTTTATAGTCGGTTAGAGATTGTGGTTCTTGGAGGATGTGTTAGAAATTGTGGTTATTGGAGGATGTGGTGATCCAACAACAACTAGTACTCGTTATAGTTGTGATCCTTGTGTGTTTGTAATCTTGTGTGAAATAGGTCACTTTGTAATATTGATTTATGGATGCATCTCGTATCTATACTATGTTCCTAGGAAAGTGAAGAATATAGTGAGAAAATGGGAGAGTAGAGTGATATGGACAAATATTCTATTATATACAATATCAATACAATGGACTCTATTATATAGAGTCTACAGGTTGTTATTAGATCTAACTTATTCTAAACCACACACAAAACTAGGATCTCACCAATTCAACTCTCTAACAACCTCTTAATAATAGGATCATACAACTCATGTAGAGATTAATTCTACCTCTCAATACATTAGAAAGAACATTAGATAAGTAGGAATTATATATTCCAACACTCTCCCTTAATAACTACTTATCTAAATATCTATGTGGTCATATGTTCATGTGCTTCCTCTTGTACCCGCATCTGATTATTGACGTCCACATAAAAAGAAATCTATCTATCGGAATACATGGGTCATCAACCACTGTAATCGCCAGTTCTCTAGGAATCATTTTCAACTACATGGTTCATTCAACCATTCTTCCTCATACCTCCCCTTGCATCACATCATCATCAACATGGGTTTTTTTTTACGGCTTACCCATAACCATGCTGTGGGTTTTCTTGGACTACCGTCAACCATGCACCAGGTTTTCTTGGATTATCTGTAACCATTCTCTGGGTTTTTTCAGACTATCCTCAACCATGCAACAGGTTTTCTTGGATTACCTATAACCATGCTTTACATAGTGGTTTTTAGATCACCACGAATTTTTAACATTAGGGGGTATACAATGGGTTAGGTACATAGTATTCTCTAGGACCACTACATCAAAATAGACTTGCTTTCAATTACATGTCTCACAAATGACATAACTATGCACACCTTCAAACCAAAAAAAATCAATAGCAATACTTGTAAAATCATAACTCAATCACACTTCTCACAATCAACGTTGTGTGAGTCCGACGGAATGGGAACGTACACCTCACTTCTCTATAACACCTCCATGGATTCCCTAATGTGCAGGATTCACTTTCTCACATGAATCACAACTAATATGGATGGGCAACGGATTTGCATTCTGTCAAAATGCGGTGTAAATGCTCACCTCCAATATAACACACAATTCATGGCATTCTGTCTCTGAGGCCACGCATAGGAGAAGCCAAGAGCCCGCCATAATAAACCCCAAAAAGATGTCGTCACACTGGTCGACTTCTCCATCAAGGACATATGCCAGTGGGTAATAGTATTCAGTGGAATTAATGGGTAATTCAGTTCCCACACCATGTTTCTTCAAGGTTTGTCATCAATTGACGCTCCATATACAACCAATATTCTCACCACAAAGGTGATCTCATCTCTGTGATAATCAATTTTGTTACACACAAGTCAGGGGTGGCTCTTGCACGTCCTTATCCTTCAACTACAGCAACCGACACATCACTTCACCACTCGGTCAACCATTCTATCAGGAGAATGAAGATCGCTTGACCCCACAATCATAGGCCACACACATTCGTGGCTATCCCGATAGCACCTCTACGACCTTAGATCGCAAGCCTCACGCTCACAACAATTTCGTGGCTACAACGAATTAGGGAACCACAGGTCGATTTGCTTTGATTAAGAAGCAATTTCTTGGCTTTCTTCTTCGACATGGACTGGAGCGGAAACTCTCCTATGGTTCTATAGGCCACTAGTTATATCACCCAACAACTGCACACTCTAGATGGCGGCCACAATAGCTAAACACCAACAAAAGATCCAGTCTCCCTTAGCACTGACTGGCTCTCATCGTATTCCCATGAGAGAGTCACACTTAGTATTCTAGCAGGAAGCCTCAGCAATTCTGTGGCTTTTCGATTTGACACCAGTAGCGACTCATGCTCTAAAAAATCGTCCCTTATGATATTTCTTTGTAGATCGAGGCTTCCTTCTGGACTCCTCCATGCACTCCATTCTCCAAAACAAGTATGTCATGCTCTCTCCTAATCAACATGGGGAGCCTACTCAAAAAACAACATTACAATAACATCTGGAATTGAGAGATGTCAATCTCATCTTCTTCGCCAGTGTTATGCCATGACTCTTCTGCAACTCCCTTCATGCGGCGCTTGTGGATTGTATTGAGAATTTCGGGGTCACGACGGATCAGATTCATGAATCACTGTCGGAGCTGAAGAAAAAAAGAAAAATGGGCCGAAGCTTCCCTTCCTCGGGCTCCTCGGTGAAACTCTCTTACGGATCAATATGCAATCGTGGATCTTATAGCAACAAACAGTCTCACTGTGTGTGACATGAGCGACAGGTTTCTCTTCCCTACAGACACACAAAATAACAAGTTCATGGACACTCTACTCTCCACATGTTCCTGGGCACTCCCGTGAGGGAGTCATGCCCAGACCTGACGCTCTGATACCATGAAAAAATGGGAGAGTAGAGTGATATGAACAAATATTCTATTACATACAATATCAATGCAATGGACTCTATTATATAGAGTGTACAGGTTGTTATTAGATCTAACTTATTCTAAAGATAATTAGAGAGGTTGAGAGAATATCTCAACCACACACCAAACTAGGATCTCATCAATCCAACTCTCTAACAACCTCTTAATAATAGGATCACACAACTCACGTAAAGATTAACTTTACCTCTCAATACATTAGAAAGAACATTAGATAAGTAGGAATTATATGTTCCAACATATAGTGGCAGACCGTGTACTTCAATAACTTCTTTTTTATAGAGGGATGTATTATATAATAACTTATTTCTTATATAATTGACGAATACAATGGAAGACCATGTATTTCAACATATGCAAGTATTTCAATAGAATGGCTAGGAGTGTGATCATTACAAATAGGTCATCCATAGTCATAAACAATTGTATCTTCAATGGATGAAATGGTAGCTCAAATGAATGGTAGATAACTTAGAGCACAGTCCACTACAATTCAAAAGTGGATAGAAGCACTAATGAAGACAAGAAAAAAATCAAAAGTATGAAAATATTTTTTGTAAAATGTTTTTATTTGATTCTTAATCCTTACATTAGACATTGGTTTGGGTTTGTTAAATCTGGTTGGTTGGTTGGTTCCCTCAGAAAATACATTTTATTAATCATTAATCCCACTAAAGTTGTATAAAGACCTCTTTTTAATTATTAAAGATCTCTTTTCAAATTTTTTGTTCAATTTAAATATAAATATTTTTTATGAAAACATTTTTTTTCCTAATATATTAATTCAATTTATATATATTTAAAAAATAACTTATTAACCTAGTGTTTAATCTTTCTCTCCTCTCCATTTAAACACACGTGGAATTACTAATGTGTGAAATAATAGTAGAATATTCTATCTTATGATATTTTGAAATTGCTTTTAGAATTATAAAATTTCTCATTTTCTATCTATTATGTTTTATTGTTTTATTAAAATATTAAACATAAGTATTGTTAATACCCATAATCTCCTCAAAATGTTTTCTCCCCTCTTTTTCATACATATGGAACACCACTGAATGTTTTACCTTTTTTTTTGTGTGTGTATGTGGAATGTTGTTCAATGTTATGACTCTTTTTTTTTTAAATATGTGGAAATGTTGTTCAATGTTATCCCTCTTTTTTCGAATATCTGAAACATTGTTCAATGTTTATTGATGGTTGAGTATACAATTTGTATAATGAAAGCTCAAGTTTTGTGGGCTAGCGAAAGGTTAATCTTTCAATTAGTTGCATGCTTTATTAGATGTAACTTTTGTAGCAACGATTAAATGTTAGGAAAAAAATAGAAACCAAAAGGTTATTTTATTTATGGATATTAATACAAAATGTATTTATATATAGTTATTTTTAAAATTTTGTTAGCCTATGGTTCACCTTAACCAATCACTAAGTTTAATTGTCACCTATATTTGTATTATTTATTTATGATATTAGTAATATATCCTAAGTGCTGACTAATGAGATTAGTTAAGATTGCCTAGCCTACTCATCATGATTTTAAGATCTAGAGAAAATCTCTTTATGAGATGGCATCACCCATTATACTATAAATATGTAACATTGATGTGAATAAATTAGTGTTGGCTAGTGAGCCTTTTCCGTTATCTTATTGTTCATGTCTATATTTTATCAATTAATATGAGAGCTCTTATGATCTTAAGGCTTTGATAGTTTCACCATGGAAAATGAGGTGCAACAAGAGCATACAACCAAAGAGGAGCAATTGGCACACAAGCTACATCATAGATGAAAGAGGTTTGAGATTTTTTAATCAAAGATGAGCAATTGGCACACAAGCTACATCACAGATGAAAGAGGTTTGAGATTTTTTATCACTATTGCTTTACTATGTTCATACTCAACTTCTAGCAAGGCCATCGATGTATCAAGTTTGTTTTGATGGTAATGCGATCTTGTTTTGATAGCATATGAGGATTGTAAGTTATTTTCTGTGATTTTTTTGAGTTTGTATAAGTCATATTGTACTTTAGTTCTTCTACATTTGGATCTCAGAATTTTTTTTTTAGTAATGATATTTATTTGGAAAAACACTATATTCCACAGATCCCTACACCAACAATTTGCTAACAATTGAACGATCAAGTTATCTATCACCAACATTTTGCGATTTGAGTGGATCTGCACTCGTGAATCACGGGATGAACCGGTGATTTATGTTGTAAGAGTGCCAGGTTTTTCAAAGAAACATATATCCACCTTCCCAACAAATGGAATATGGAATGGTTTTGTACATAATATTCCATGTCTCGCCAACCCAATAAGAGAAGTATTCACAAGAATAGACAGTTCCATAGGAAACTCTAGGGGGATCACAGAAGTAATTAGCAATGGACAACTAAGAAAGAGCGTGTATCTGCTTCGTGTTGGATCCTGGAGACCCTTCTTCAGAACATACCCAGCAGCTATAAGTGCAAAGACTACTAGAAAGAGGATGAATAGACCACTTTCCCAACTGTTTGCAGTAACCCTTTCTGTTGAGAAGAGAATAGTATGCATCAGTTTTCTGTGACTTGTCTCAAATCCAGTGCGTAAAACTATTGCCAGACACCCTCCATCAGGAGCTTTGAGATGGGCACCCTTATCTATTGTATGCTGCAGTATCTATGTTCCACCAAAAAAAAAATTTACATGATTTTTATCACGCCTTGTTGATAACATTTCTCCCAATTCCCTACCTTTGATGGAAACCTTCCTTGTGGGGTAGATTCCCCAGTCAAAATTGCCTCATTGGTAATTGCACTGCCAGCCAGTAACAACATATCAGTTGGGATCGTCCTCTCTTCTCCACTTTTCCATGCAAAATGACCAATAGATACAACATCTCCAGGAAGAAGATCCATTCCAAATAGCTTCACCCATTTTCCACATCGATGCACCATTAATGTTTGATTATCTACTCAAACCGACCGAAGCTCTGTTAAAGTTTTCAATCGTTTTTTTTCCATTGTGGATTCAAATAACAAGAGCATAAATAGAGTGACCTGTAGTGCCAATCCGGAGGTCACGAGCATAATAAAAAGTGGAAACATCAATTTGATGTAACTTGGACCCGAGGCAGCAGTCGGTGCCATCTTTCTCCTCATCAATGATCCACCCAACAATCCATAATCATTTGCCTATGGATTGAACCCTAGATCATTTGCTTTTATGCAACTACTGATGCTAAAGGAGACAATCCCCAAAGATTGACCCTCAAATTTCCAACAATCTGCTCTTTTGACAAGGTTTTTAATTTTTTTCGATCTTATCCAGATGTAACATGCGATCTGTGGCCACTTGCATTTCGGTTTTCCAGTGATTTGTTAACAATTGATTGTGATCTGATGTGAATTGCAATCAAGTAGATGCAACATTCAAAAGAGAAGGTCCATGAGAAGCAACGAGCAGCAAAATCCAACTGGAAAGAGAAAGAAGAGAAAGATTTGTTTTGATTGCAATCATAACTCTATTCATGGAGCCCACGTTTCACGTCTGAAATCAATGTCCATAAGATTGGGTACCTACGGTACATTAAACTGGCGTGGATAGGAATAATACCAGCCCCAATTCATTGTTATCCATTGTATTAGAGCGAAGACCAGGCCGTCAGTTGTTCCTCTGCTTGCAATAAATCGACTATAACAAAGGGTTTTTGCAGTGTTGCCTCTGCATATTTAAGAAGCACGGGAATTTGAACGAATGTGAAAAAGGAAAATAACATATCACGTTGGCGATAAGATCACTAGGCCCTGTTATAGGCATTGAACTCACATTTGTTCGAGGTATTCAAACATTTCGTGAATTCCTCTGGTAAGAAATTTTGATTCCATTTTTTTTTTAAAAGATCTGTAATGACTGTGTGAGTCAAATAGAGTGGAATTTTGGTGAACAAAGCACAAAGATTTCGACTGAGGCATAGAAATTGGCATGGGCATCAAAGCAGGCAACAATGCAATGCTTTGATGGGCGTTGTACTCCAAAGTTCAAATCTCACTGTGCTGAGATGAATCTACAGATTGAATTGGTGGTTGTGGGTTTGCAAGGATATTCCCTTTCTCTTTGCAAGTATATCTAAAAAAAAATATATCCGTGAACCAACCCTCCATGTGGTGACTATTGTTTTCTAACAACTATTTTTATGGATTTGTTATTTGTTATTTCAGTTACTTGATGCATCAATTTGGTCAAATATGAACACAAACCAATGAGAAACTTGTTTATTATAGCTAGAAACTAGTTGTTCCTTGAAGCCACGATTTAGAAGACGGTTGAGTGGATTTGTTGTTATTATTATTATTAATTAGTTTCTTATGATTATCAAGGGGTGGGGTGGGGTGTTATTATTGTCTGTAAACATTTAAAAAACATGGATTGTTGTTGCCATTAAATTCATGGCATTACAAATGTTTTGAAGCCAAGGCAAAATGCTAAATTGCTAGGAGTTGAAAAGGTTGAAGTCATGTAATAAAGTTTTTCCTAAGCACTAGTTGAACTCTTGTAAAGGAGGACAAAATAAGTTTTATATGCATTCCAACTTAAATTTTGTAAACTGAAGGAGAAAAGAAGCGTGATATCAAACTTGTATCATAATAAAATAATATTTTATTTGGTTCTTAGTCCTAGATCTGCCTGAAATTGAATAAGGGGATCTAAGGTACACCTTGTGTAGTGTGCATTGGTGATCTTTTCATGGAGGTTTATATTGTTTATTGTCTAGTTTTGACATAAAAACAATTGCAATTTTAACATTTATGCAACACACACAAGCTCATGCATTAATGTCATTCAAGCACACAATCAAGCACAAGTAATCAAGTAGTTGTGACGAACATTAAAGCATTCAAGTTTTCATCCATGTTAGCATTCAAACTCCATCAACATCATCAAATTTGAAGATAAATTCGACTTTGAAGTCGACATTCATTGTAAACTTGAAAATACTATTTTTTGTAAGTAATAAAGCTCAACTACAGTTTTTTGTAAGTGTCCAATCAAATCAAGTTGAATTTCATTGTAATTGTTGGGTGCATTCTCGGTTGAACCCGACACCCACAACTTGCTTGTATCATTCTATTCCTGAGTCTATAGGTTGAGTAGTTGAAACTCAATCATTGTAATACTTTTAGATGTATTTTTTCGTGGTAACCGACATCCTTAACTTCCTGGAAGCAAGTTCAAGCAAACAACTTCAAGTGAGCATGAAAGTAAAAGTAAGTGCATTCCTGGAAACAAATTCAAATGACTGTGACAAATTCAAGCGAGCGTGAAGTTCAAGTGAGTGAGTTGCAAGCAAGCCTTATTTTGTTGAGTCAAATTGTAATTAGTATCTACTTTCATAAGAAGACCTCATTTAGTGTTTTAAAATGGCTCAAAGTCTCAAATTATTAGAGTTTCTGAACACTCTAATAAACACCACTGAAGGAAACATAGTAATATTGAACAAAGCAACTCTTCAATCAGTGCTAACTTGTTTTCAAGTGACAGAAGCTAAGGTTAAATTTCTTCAAGATGAATCTCATCTATTGAATAATGACTTGATAGATCTCAAAAATCAACAGCCAGTGAAGTGTTTTGAACTAGTTTCTGTTCAGCACAATCCTCTCTATGATGATGATGATGATGTTTTTGATCAACGATCAGTGAAAGAGAAACTCAACAAGACAATTGTAGATGTAGACGAAGATGAAGCTATTCTTGAACCTACATTTCAAGAGTTTTCTTTTGATTTCAGTGAAGAAAACCTTTCAATGATACAACAAACAATAAATCCACTTCGACAAACTTCAAAGAAACTAGTTCAAAATACTCTTTCCAAGGCCATCATCAGACCTTGGGAAAAAATCATCTACAACAAGAATAGAACACGACTAGGATATGACAATGAAGTTACCTTTCATATTCCGGATTATTCCAGACCAATCGAGTTCCAAAGTGATGGATTCCTTCAAGAGGTTTCTACTTCACCTATTCAAGTTCAACATCGGAATGATAACTGCCAACATTGTAATCAAGTTGGTCACATAGAGAATCAGTTTTTGATCTCCATCCTTGCGAGCATTGTGGAAAGAATAATTATTCTTCAGACATATGTTCAATACTAAAGAAACCTACAATATTAAAGATTCACTATGAGTGGATCGATCCTTGGCAGTGGTCATCAACAACCAAGAATTTATATAAGTATTACCGTAGAATTCAATCTCGACTAAAGACCAATCTTGCAGCACATAACATTTTTGTACCTCACATAAGTAGTCCCCTTATGGTGTATCTTTCAAGCATGGCCCTCATAGGATGAGATAACATGTGTTTTTTTCCGCATTCCCACTTTGTGTTGTACACAAATGGAGTAAGTATGGTACTCGCTTGATCCTAGAAGAGGGAGTACAATGATGTAATTCTTATTTACCTTAAGGGGGGGAGTTATAAAATCAAATGATGATGGTTCGTGAAACCACTTTAAGTCTCTCCTTTTAGATGACAAAGGGGGGAATTGATGATGGTTGTCAGACCAAAAGTTTCGATAACAACAAACATCAAATTTTCAAGATGGGCAACTGTAGTCTATAGATGACAGATTTTGGCAGGATTATGGTTCAATGACTTGCAATTGAATCATACACATGATACATTGGGATGTTGTTGGACACCTAAAAGTGTAAAAATTGGTTAGTGGTCATCCAAAAGCCATCATATACATGGTATAAATTGGTTAGTGGTCATCCCAAACCACATATTCAGAGAGCGCTTCAGTGATACACTAATAATAGAGTGGTGATACCACATGTTCATCAATTAGCAGAAGACATTAGATTCTTCTAGCTCAAATACTTGGCAAAATGATCGAATTGTCAAGTAATCATCTAATGTTCAAATATTGCAGATGTTCACTTCCATATCTTATCTCTATTCTAGTTCATTTCATATGAACAATTCAACATCCATATTGGCAGTTCTTCATTGAGGCTCAGCTTAGGAGTTTCACTATGAAGACATGGAAATGATATCAACTTATGCTTTATTGCTGGTATTATTGATCGGACTTGTGACTGAGGGGGGGAATGTTATTCTATGGCTTACCTTAACCAATCACTAAGTCTAATTGTCACCTATATTTATATTATTCATTTAGGATATTAGTAATATATCCTCAAGTGATGACTAATGAGATTAGTTAATATTGCCTAGCCTAGTCATCATGCATGGTTTTAGGATCTAGAGAAAATCTCTCTATGAAGTGTCATCACCCATTGTACTATAAATATGTAACATTGGTGTTAGTAAATTAGTGTTGGCTAGTAATCCTTTTCCGCCATCTTGTTGTTCATGTCTATATTTTATCAAATTTTACTATTCTTTAACCTCCATTCAATTTAACTATGATAATTTTCATTCTTTTAGATTTATGTAATCTTTCATTTTTCCTTTTATTCACTCCCCTCCATCTTATTAATCATTTGATAAAGTTCTCCTTACTATATATTAAGTCCCTCTTTCTTCTTACTATGTATTAAGCCCCTCCTTCTCCTTAATCATTTCCTAAGGTTCTTAACATTTTTTTATTTTTTTTAATTGTTGTTTGATTTTGCTATATATTAAGTCCCTCCTTCTCCTTACTATATATTAAGTCCCTCCTTATCCTTACTAAAATACACAATACTAAAATTTAATAATGCCCTCTGTTGATTGAATAAAACTTTAGGAAGTATGGAGAAAGTAACAATTTTTTTTTAATTGTTGCTTGATTTTGCTATATATTAAGTCCCTCCTTCTCCTTACTATGTATTAAGTCCCTCCTTCTCCTTACTAAAATACACAATACTAAAATTTAATAATGCCTTCGGTTGATTGAATAAAACTTTAGGAAGTATGGAGAAAGTAACAATTTTGATTAAGTGGAGAAAATAATTAAAATATATATATTTTTGATACCATCTATTAAATAAAACTTTGAAAAGTATGAAGAGAGTAACAATTTTAATTAAATGGAGATAAGATAATTTACAATTATACAAAATTGTTCTACATGATTTAAAAGTACCAATAAATGATCTCAATAAAAGAGAATAGTTAAAATCACTATAATATGGTGTGAAACATGCATATTCTCTTTTACCAATATTGTTTGTTTGGTTTACTTATAAATGATTCAAAACATTTGAAAATATAATATGTAATATACATAGATAACATCTAAAAGACCTTGTTACTTTACAATATGTACATGATAATATGTAAGACATAGATAACATCTAAAAGACCTTCTTACTTTAAAAAAATTAGTTTCACTAAAATGAAATCACATATAAATAAAATAAAAGAAAAGAAAAGGTAATAGTCATTGGTACTTGGAAAGGGGATTTTTAGAGCACACTCAATAATCAAAATTTCCACGTGGTTTCTTTTACCAGTACTTGGACATGGAATACTTTAGTCATTCTCGGAAGTATTGTGTGGAGAAACATGTAATAAGAGGTATATGATCTTCTTAGTATATGTAAAGTATATGTAAATTATTTCAATTGCGGAGAAAGAAGTTGTTTTTTAAAATATTAGTATATTTATTTAAATTTTAATGTATTGAGAATTTTTTTAATTTAAAAATAAAAATAAAAAACAAGAATTAAGTGTAAAGTAAAAATATGATGTTAATAAAAATATATATGTTATTATCAAAGAGATGTAAATATTAACATTAAAGAGAAATATTATATCAATGTTATTAAAAAAAATTAGTTATAAAGATAAAAACCCCTTAACATATGATGTTAATAAAAATATATATGTTTTTTTAGATTTTTCGATATAAATTATTTATGGATTTTTTGAAACATCCAAGGTTTCAAATGGACACTCTACGCATCGTCATGGACTATAGAAGGAATGACATACGAAAATAATGTTATGTAAGTGTTTATAGAGGTTGAATTTCATTGCTTCTATAGTTCATGATAATGGATGAGGTGTCCACTAGAAACATTAAACTTTTCAAAAACTCTATACACAATATACATCCAAAAATTAAAAAACAATTATGAGAGAGTGAAAATCTATATACTCAAAAATCTATATCTTAATATCATATCATATATATATATATATATATATATATATATATATATATATATAATATTACATCAATGTTATTATGAAAAAAAACAACATTATATCAATTTACAATTTATTTGATCAAAATAAAATATATGGACATAATATGTATCAAATAATAATTGCAATACATTTTATAAAAATACAATTTTATAATAAAATAGATTAAAATTGGAAATTAAAAGATAAAATTTTCAAAAATATAAAATGAGTTTAATTTTTATTTATATAAAACAATAATATTTATATGAAATTTTTTTATAAAAACATACTTATTAATTTGAAAATTCAATTATTTTTTATTAATTATTATCTACATAAAACAACACTATCTATATAAAACAACTTAATTTTTTTTTTTATAAAAAGTATATTTTATAAACACATCAAAAACATAATTAATGAATTATACTTATTCGAAATGATTAGAATTAATGGATTTTTAATCACATGGATTTAATAGACTTTTTATCACAAATAGTATTTAATGGACAAGATCTCATATACTTAATTGTCACATTAAATTAAAGGCTATGGTTTCAAACATTAAATTTAACTTCACAAAAAATGCCCCTTCATCATTACAAAAAAAATATGATTAAAGTGATTAACATAACCATGACTATTCACTTTAAATTTAAATATTTGACTAAGTTTAAATGTTTTTGTAAAATTTGATTTTTGTGGCATTTATTTTTTTTACATTTAAGGTTTTGTATATCTAAGTTGTTTCTTCCCGGGTGTTGGTTGTTGGTAGAGCGCAGTGAGCTCCGATGTTTTTCCTATCTAAGCCGTTTGCTTTTTAGTTGTTGATTGTTCTTTAGCGCAGTAAGCTCTCGTTTTTACCAATTCTATATAGAAACTTAAAAAAATAAATTATATATATATATGTTTTCTCCAATAATCCCTCATGCTACCACCCCTGCTACCTTCTTTAAAAATAATGTTAGGTAGAGACTTCCTTAAAAATAATGCTGCCTGCGTGAGTGTAGTGTTGAGTTAAAAATAATGTTAAATTTCTTTTTACTGTGCGTGCCTTTTAACTTCTACACATCGTCCTTTTCCCTCGTATTTCTAGTTCGAATCCTCCCCTCCTGCCACCCGTAACGACTAGACAATCAATTCTATATCTAAGAGAGCAGCCATTTTAACGCCTGAGCTATAGATATATGAAACCGGTGATCATTTTACCTTTATCACTAAGTTCAATGGAGGAACTCATGGTCTTCATAAACGCTCAATGGAGGCAATAATTAATATATCATTGAAATAATTTAAAATTATATTAGGGTTGAAAAAATAATTAATAAAACATATACTCTATGAGTCACGATGACAATGCGTCACTGTTGAAAAAATTGTAAGAAAAACACTATACATATAATCTATGAATCGCAATGCGAGTCATTCATCATGCAAAGGAATGGTGACTGACAACTAGTTGAGTTCTTTCAATGACAATGCGTCAACTCCATGCATAAAAGTCATAATCTATGAATCACTATGCGTCAACTCCAGGCATAAAAGACATATAATCTACGAATCACAATGCGTCAACTCCAGGCATAAAAAGATATTGAATCTATGAATCACAATGCGTCGCTCATCGTGGAAGGGAATAGTGAGCAACAACTAGTTGAGTTCAATTCAATGAAATTATATCATATGAGTTCAATTCAATGAAATTATATCATTGATAGGAAGAGAAGGAAGTTTCATATTGTGGACTATCTTTTTCCATGCAGGGCGATAAGAGATATCTTCCCACCATGCATTCACGTTGTTTCTGGAGAAACGGAGATGGCCCATTCACCAAATAGTGGAGATGAGGCAGATGCTGGAGATCCGCTAGGCCAAAGGAATCTTCAGCTAAATACTTGCTCTTGGACAGCCGCTCCTCATACACATCCAATACTTTACCCAACTTCTCCACGTTACTATCCACCACTACCTCGTCCGTGGGACCTAACCCTTTCATCGGATTTATGAAAACCTGCTCCATTATTGCATTAAATGGAGGATTGAATTGCTGCGACTCTCGCACCACTGTGTAAGTCACCCCATGCAACTTGAAGGTCCGTGTTACTTTTCTACTCTACTCAGTTTTTCCCGTTGCTTATATAGATGATTTTGGAATATTCATGCGTACCTCCTTTTGTTTTACAATTAAACGAAAACGATTGACAGATGGATCATTTAAAATGTAACTTGTACACATTTTGGTGGTCAATATTGAGCTTGCTAAGTATTTCAGATTTGACAACCTATAATCCACCTGCAACAACATTCAATGTTGTATAACAAAAACATTCAATGTTGTATAGTAGGCTGGATATTGACTTCGAAATGTGAGAAATAAACACACATTGAGACAACCCTCACAATCTATATTGAATGAGGAGTGATTACATCATCAAACCACAGATAACTAGACTATGTCAACTAACACTTAAAACTGACTCTTACTCCATTATTTCCAAGTCTCCCCCTTAATGGAGAATGGATTGACTTCTACACCTAACATTTCCCTAAACAACTCAAACTTAATCTTTCCAAGAGGCTTAGTGAAAATATGAGGAGCATTTTCACTAGTATTACAATACATAAGAGCTATTTCATTTGACTGCAACTTTTCTCTAACAAAATGAAACTGAGCTTCAACATGCTTTGTCTTTGCATGAAAAATCCGATTATTCGCAAGATTGATTGAACTTTGATTATCACATTTGATCATTGTAGGTAACTTTTTCTCTTTTCCAACATCTTGAAGAAGTCTTCTCAACCAAACAACTTCACAAGTTGTTGCACACAAGGCTTTATATTATGCTTTAGTAAAAGACAAATATACAGTAGGGATCCATGAAACAACCCCGGATCCAATGCCAAACATATCCAGTGGTTGATCTTAGATCATCCAGATTGCTAGCCCAGTCAGAATCTAAGTAACCTGTCAACTCAACATCAGATGCATCAGTATATTTAATACCATAATCAAGTGTTCCTTTTAGATACCTCAGTATTGCCTTTGCTGCATTCCAATGGATTTCTAGAGGTTTCTCCATAAACTGACTTAACACACTCACAGAGTATGCAATATCAGGTCTAGTTGTGGTGAGATAATTCAAACTACCCACCATCTATCTATACATAGTGCCATTCACCTCCTTCGAACCATCATCACAAGAAAGTTTCACATTTTGTTGCATGGGAATAGTAGAATACTTACACTGATCCATATTAGATCTCTTAAGTACTTCTTTGATATCTCACAAACAAAATTTTGGCCTGTATTTCTCCAAACTTCAAGACCTAGGTAGTAATGTAACTCACCAAGATCTTTCATTTCAAAAACTTTTGACAACTACTCCTTGATTTCATCAATTAATTTCTCTACATTTCCTGTAATTATCAAATCATCAACATATAAGGAAATCAATACTATATATCCCGGCTCATCAAATTTGGTATACAAATTTGGATCACTCTTGCTCTTCATAAAACCCTGTTGAAGAAAGAAAGAGTATATCTTCTCATACCATGATCTAGGTTCTTGTTTTAGTCTATACAATGCTTTCTTTAACTTACACACTAAGTGTTATTTCCCCTTTTCCATAAACCCTTCAAGTTAAGTAAGGTAAACCTCCTCCTTTAACTCACCATTCAAAAATGAAGATTCAACATCTAATTAGTGTAGCTTCCAATGATACTTTGTATCTAAAACAATTAACAATCTGATAATATTCAATTTAGCTACTGGTGCAAATGTTTCAGTATAATCAATACCTTATGTTTGTGAATACCCCTTTGCCACCAGTCTATCCTTATATTTATCTATACTACCATCTCATTTAAACTTGGGTTTGTATATCCATTTGCATCCAATGGGCTTCTTATGTTTAAGAAATTCAGTCAATTCCCAAGTATTATTTTTCATTATAGATTCATATTCTTCCTCCATTGCATTTTTCCATTCATAATGTTCATTGGCTTTATCAAAACTCATGGGTTCTATGAAATTTGAAATGCTACTCATTAGGGCATAGTCTTTATACCTCTCAGGGAGATGAACCTGTGATGAAGATATTCTCAACTCATTATCTTCCTCCCCACTTTTTCAAGATCTATCTTCGCCTCTAGGTGAACTGTGACTGCTTGAATTGTCCATATCACTGAGGCCTTCTTGCTATTGCTGCTATCGTGGCTGCTACTGCTCTTCTTTAACTCCTTCATCAAGAAGTCTATGACATTCCTCATGACTGTTATTGTCATGATTTCCTGCTTTCTGCTCATGGAAAAGTACATCTCTACTTGCAAATACTTTGTGAGTAGAAGAATAAAACAATTTGTATGCTTTAAATTCAAAACAATACCCAATGAAAATACACTTAATGGATTTAGCATCCAATTTCTTCCTATTCTCCTTTGGAATATGTGCAAAAGCCTTACACCCAAATACTTTCAAATTATGAACTACAGGTTTGGAACCATACAAGGCTTCGAAAGGAGTAACATTATCAAGACACCTTGTTGGAATTCTATTATTTAAATAAACTGCAGTATTTATGGCTTCAGCCCAAAATGCATTTGAGAGATTATTATCTTGCATCATACTGCGTTCACACTCTACCAGAGTTCTTTTTTTCCTTTCAGCAACTCCATTTTGTTTTGGAGTGTGAGGTACTGTAAATTGTTTTACTATTCCATGATATTTGCAATATTTGATGAAGTCCTCTGATTTATACTCTCCCCCTTGATCTGATCGGAGGATTTTGATGGATTTTCTTGTCTTTTTTTCCACCATGGCTCTGAATTCCTTAAAGTACTCGAAAAAATCATTTTTTCTTCTAAGGAAGTAAACCCATGTGTATCTCGTGCAATCATCAATAAATAACAAAAATTAAAATGCACCTCCTAAAGACCTAGTCTGCATAGGCCCAGAAACATCAGTATGCACAATATGTAACACATCTCTTTTTTTCCTATCAATATTAGAGGGGAATTCATCTCTATTAATCTTTCATAATGCACATCCATCACAAGAAACATTCTCATTCTTTAACATGGGAAGTCCTTCAACCATATTTTTTTTCTGTAATAACAATAAATCAGGATGATTGATGTGGCCATACCTTTGATGCCAAAGAATATTTGTTGGCATAGTTGCAAAATTCAGTGTATGATGTGCTTTGATGGTAACATCAAGTTTGTATAGGCCTCCTGCTCTGACTCCCATTGCAACAGTTTTGAAGTGGTCCAACAGATCCTTCACTATGCAATAATTCTTGAAGAACTCAATCTTCAAGTCCTGATCTGTAATGGTGAACACATAGATCATTTTTTTCTTTATTCTTGGCACATAAACAACATTATGAATGTGATGAACTGTACCATTCGACAATGTCATGGGAATGTCTCCATATCCCTTGATCTAATGAGAGCAATCATCACCAAGATATATGTTGGCTCCATTCCGTGTTTCTTTAAAATTAGTATACCACATCTTATTGCATGTCATATGTACTGATGCTCTAGAATCCATGAACCAGGCATCAAAATCATCTGTTTCAGCAGATAAAGTGGCGTTAGACACAAACAGCCTAAGATCGCATGAATAAAAATTTGGGGGTTCATCAATATCATCACTAGCAATAAATAATTTGAGATCATGATTTGATGATTTTTCTGCATAATGACTTGAATGTGTTTTAGGTTTGTTCATAGACTCATCACTTTTCTTCTTATGACACTCTTTAACAAAATGTTCAGGTCGACCACAATAAAAACAACTATTTGAATCAATCCTGTTAGATTGCATACCTTGATTCGGTCTTGGAGATTGTCTTCTCTGCGATGAACTGTCTCTCTGCCATGAACTGCCTCCTCTGCCTTTTCTCATGATCTCCCTCTCGTGGATCTCTTATTTGACCACAGTGCCAAATCTTTATTCTGAGGCTTCAGATTGTCATGCCTCTCTTCCTCTTGCAGCAAAATACATGTCAGTTTGTCAAACGTAGAAGGTTTCTCCCTTGTTGAGAGACCTATTATGAACATCTGATAATCTTCTAGAATACCATTTAAGGTAATAGTGACCGGATTAGTGTTGAAAATAGTTTCCCCTATATTTACTAGCTTGTCTTTCACCTCTTTAATACGACCCAAAAATGAACTAACATATTCATTTCCATCCATCTCAATGCCTAACAATTTAGTTTTCAGGGACAAAATGAGATTTGTGTTGCTAGTTTCATACAATACTTTAAGTGTTGTCCATTTTTAAATAGAAGTTGTAGCTTCTCTAATATGTGGAATTATGTTATCCTTAACAGACATGCACAACAATACCTTTGCCTTGTTTTCATGCTTCTCCCAATCTTGGATCTGTGTTGTTGTCGCACCTGCAACCGCATCAGGTTTCACTTCAGTTCTCTTCACAATGTTCTAGACACCATATCCCTCTATCAACATCTGCATCTTGAATTTCCAGTTAATGAAATTTGAGCCATCTAATTTGTTGGCTTCGTTGAGTTAGGTCTCCACCAGAGTATGCGTCATCTATGCAAATATCTTCTTGTTCAATCAGATAATGAATCCTTGTATCACCAACGGTGAATCACCAAGAATATCAAACTTTTGTCAAGTTTTATCTTGTGCTGAGCAGTCCGTCGCTTTGCCTTCAGATCCACTGATCCAACTCTACCTCTGTTCTCATCCTTTTTAAAAAAAATATAAGAAAAAACTTTAAAAAGGAAATCTTAATATCAATCATGCATGCATCCACCTTTAAATCATAACCCCGCCTCACATAAAGCTTAATATCCGAAATATTCACCTTTTAAAACAAAATTTATACCTCACTCTCAAATAATCAAACGCATACAAATGTGGCACTCTTATTCAATGCTCCACATATAAAAAGAACCTCTCTTATATTTCAACTCATGCAAATGCATAAAAAACACACTCAAGCATGCATGCAAATCATGAATGACTCATGAAACCCACGCTTCCTCTTTCAACGCTCCAATAAAAAACAAAACCTCAAACTATAACCTCACACTTCAAAGACTCACGATTTGCACCAAATCGCCTGGACGAATTCAAATATTTTGGGAAAATATATTTATTACATACCTCCACTAAAACCTTAAAGATTTTCAAACCTTCACGATTTTCAAACTCATGAAAACCTTCACGATTTTCAAACTCCACGCATTTTCAAACTCATGAAAACCTTCACGATTTTCCTTTAAACTCCACGCATACAAACTATATAAAAATATAACCTTCATGATTTTCTTTCCACGAGCTCACACGACCTGCGTAAACACAGGCATTTCCGCACATCATGTTATCTTAGAGTGCATAGAGTCAACACCTCATGCATTACTTGGGTGCATAAATGTTTAAATCTTTTCGCATTGTAATACACAACTAGAATGCGGAAATCTAAGGTTTTCAAACGCGCACAAACTTTGAGTAGTATGTCGATGCACCCTTCAAGAGGAGGGACCTGTGGACTTCAAGAAATTTATGCACCTCACCCTGTGGCTCTGATACTAACTTAGAAATGTGAGAAACAAACACACAGTGAGACAACGCTCATGATCTATATTGAATGAGGACTGATTACATCAAACCACAGATAACTAGACTCTACTTACACTACTGACTCTGTCAACTGACGCTGACTTTTACAACTGAATCTTACTCAATTATTTCCAATTGTTAGCCCACGATGAATCACAGTGCTTCACTCATCATCCAGGGAATGGTGAGTGACAACTCGTTGAGTTCATTTCAATGAAATTCTTATAAGAGAAAGTCAAGGCATAAAAAGATATATAATCTATGAATCACAATGCGTGCCTCATCATGGAAGGGAATGGTGAGAAACAACTAGTAACTCCTCATCATGGAAGGGAATGGTGAGCAACAACTAGTAACTAGTCGAGTTCAATTCAATGAAATTATATCATTGGTGGGAAGAGAAGGAAGTTTTATATTGTGGGCTATCTTTTTCCATGTAGGGTGAGAAGAGATATCTTCCGACCATGCATTCACGTTGTTTCTGGTGAAAACAAGATGGCCCTTCCCAATAACATTCACCAAATAGTGGAGATGAGGAAGATGTTGGATATCCGCCAGGCTAAAGGAATCTCCAGCCAAATATTTTCTGTTGGACATCCACTCGTCCTACACATCCAATACTTTACCCAACTTCTCCATGTTACTATCCACCACTACCTCGTCCGTGGGACCTAACCCCTTCATCAGATTTATGAAAACCTGCTCCATTATTACATAAAATGGAGGATTGAATTGATGCGACTCTACCTCGCACCACTTTTCAACCACCAATTATCCTGCCATCATTCTCCCTAGTAGATCGCAGCTACCACCTTGGAATTTCTTAGCCAAATATTTAACGATTACTCTCGAGTCTACATCAACAACCCAATGACCTAAAAAAAGTGAAGCTAGTTCATGTATATATATAGAGAGTGTGTGTTACCGATTAAGGTGAGGTCACCATCTTGAACAGTAGGAATCTATCCAAATGGCTGGAAACATCAAACACAATGAATTAAGAAACATTAAAGCATGTACTAACTGATGATCAATATCTCGAGGCGTGCTTACATACAATATGTACTTAGAAACTAGAATTTAGATCAAAACTTACATTAATTGAGAGAAATGGAGGTCGTTTGTGATCCCCAACGAGAATGTCTATAGGGATGAGCTGGTACTCCACTTCGTTTTTGTTTAAACAGGCGAGCACTGTTGTTGTGCACGCTGAGAAAGGAAGGCCAAACACCTTAATCATTACCATGAAGGAGGGTAATGTCCAGTTGAATCTACTAAACACAGACTCTAAAACAAGCCACACCTACACTGTTGAAGATCTGTACAAGCCACACCTAGACTCTAAAACAAAGACTATTTAAATCATGTTTTATTAAATTTTATCATTCTCATTTAGTCACAAAATGTTGGTATCTACCCATAATAGTTGGAATGTTTTTTTTTAATAATTTAAATGCTTTTAATAATATGACTATTAAGTTGTATTTATAATTATTGAAGATTTTTATCTTCTTTTGGTTTAAAATAAAAATATAGTTTTTGTTGGAAAGTCTTTCTTAAGTATAATGTTTAATTGGTTGTAAAATGAGTTTGATTAAATTTGTTTGTTTTTCCCTGTTACTTAATTGATTGTAAAATGATTATAATTATTTTTTTGGTTTTCTTCTCTTCTTCCATTGGACATATTGTGGAAGTGCCTATGTGTGAAATAATAATAAGACTATTATTTTTATTGTGTGGCATTTTGGAGTTGTTTTTAGAATTATAAAATATCCTTTCTTCTCTATCCTATTATGCTTTAAATATAGTTGATATCCATAACCTTGTAGAAATGTTTTCTTTCTTTTTTTTCATACTTGTGGAACATTTCTCAATTATTTTTCTCTCCTTTTCATACATGTGGGATGTTGTTAAAAAATTTCTTTCGTCTTTCATACATGTGGAACATTGCTTAGTACCTATTGATTGTTGATGATACACTAAAGTAGATCCATGAAGGGGATCACTTTAAAAGAAGGTTTGCACATGGAAAGATTTGATCAGTCTAGGCTCATGATAAATCTGGAGTTAAGATCTATAGTGGCTTAAATAAAAAAACATCTCTAAATGAAATCTCTCTCTCTCTCTCTCTCTCTCTCTCTATATATATATATATACAAATTTTTTTTGTTATTAATATTTTTAAATTCTACAATTTTTCTAGATAGTAAGCATGGAAGGAATTAGACTTCTCCCTTATACTCCGATGTAGAAAGTTTCTCTTGAGGAAAACATATATAATGGAAGCTCTATCTTTTTGGGCTATCCTCGGGTGAATCTCTCAATAATTTGTTGCATGCCTTACTAGATGTTCCTTATGTACCATTCACTAAATGCTAAGAAGTGCCCGAGTTCTGAAGAAAAATAAAATAAAACAATAGAACCACTCAATCCTTATTGATAGTTAAAAATAACATATATAATGGAAAAAATAAAGACTAAAATCTCACTTTATTAGTGGTGTCAATCCAATATGTATATCTTTTACAAATAGCTACTTTTCATAAATTTACTATTCTTTCACCTCATTTTAGTTGGATGATTATCATTCACTTAGATTTTTTGATCCGAGTGTGAGGGGTGAATTCTTAGCAGCTAGGGAAACGTGCTATATTGAGGGTGCATCAAAGTAAGACTGAAAAGAGAATTATCAAGGGAGATGGGTGTACCTCCTGCGCAATGCATGTTCTGGTGTATCTGGTTGAGTGAGGGTGTCTTCTACAAAATGGTGACTCGTCCAGAAGGAGCGAACTAAGAAAATGATAGAGAGGGGGTCGCGCTTAGTAAACTAAGAGAAATGGAAGAATAGTGCCATACAGAAAGAGGAGCGTGTTTCTTTGCTGGAGATAAACGCCTGGTCTATTCTTTACGTTGTCCATCAACATAATTGAACGCGCCTTGATCATGCACTAGTAGAACTAGAGATGTGCATCAGTTCCTTGATGCACATTCTCTCTCACAAACACTCATAAACAGTCAAAAACGAAAACGCAAGATTGTCTCTCTCTCTTGTCTCAGCAAAAACGATAATCAATTGTACACAAGTAGAATAGAGAACGTAGGATTCACACAACTTCATCATCGTATTATCTCTTTGAGTCTATTCTTAAACAAACAATGCCAATCTTCAAAAATGGAAGATGTTTCTTTTCCTTCTGAGATTCTTCGTGCAATCAGATGCACAAGAGAACTTTCCCGCAGGATTTATTGACATACTGACTCTTACAAAAAAATTAGGCATTGTCATGATTATTTACACCGGTAGATGCTTTATTACAAAAAGATTGATTGACGCTGACGTAAACTAGACATAGTATTACTTCTACTTCTCCTCTATCTTGCTGCAAATGACTCGAACTTTCTATGCACCCTATTAGGAAGTTTTTCTTCCTTTCTTATTGGTTCAATTCCTCCCTGTTTAGATCTGGAAACGTCCCTACTTCTGCCACCAATGGAGGGAAATTTCATTCGACTATCATCCACTTGTCTTGTCTCTGGCGTTTGGCATTGTTGACCGACTAGGTAGGAAACATGATGCTTCTTGGCATGATCCGTTGTTATTTGTAAGCAAATTGTGACATGAGTGTGTACCTGTGATAAATTTTGAACGCCACTATGGTCGACTTGTTGTTTGCGAAGCTGATTTGATGATTCCGACCTATGCAAAATGAGAGACATCTCTGTGGGTGCTCGGGACTGAAATCCAAGAGAGACCTCAAAAGGTAAGAAGTTTGTGGAAGCGTGCGTGGCCTTTTTGTAAGGGTGACACTTCTGTAAATTTGGCATCATCATGTGGAATTGTTTTTCATAGTGGTGGTCAATAAATTTGGCTGAGGACACGATCTCAGAGTGGTAATTCACCGGGTGACCTCCCTGTTTACACATCATTCCCAGGGAAAAATGAGAGGTGATCTGAGGTAATGGATAGCGATCTTTAATTGTGGCTTGTATGAGATAATGGTAATTGTTAACTAGAGGGCGTTCGATAGTGTCTTGGATAACCGATCAAGATGTTGGAGCATTGGGTAATGATGCATCATGAATGAGATCTATGGATGGAGAAAGGGATCAAGGGGGTGGGCACATTGAGGAAAACTGAGAGACATTGGTAAATTTCGAGAGAAGAGGAAGTATTGTGGGAGGTGTCAGATTAGTGAGGTTTGCAGGATGAACATAACGAGCCAAACATAGAGATACATTGTTGGTATTGATAACAGGGTGAGGGGCTATGGTATCGGTTCACGGCGATGGTGAAGTGATAGACGATGAAGTAAGTACATAGTTGAGCCCAACGTGTTGAAGGTGGTACTGATGAGTCTTGGCATGATACACCACTTGTCAATCTTGTTGGTAAGGAAGACCGAGAAGGATATAGACACAATCTAATGGTGACACATCGCAGATCACAGTGTCATGAAAAGGACCAATGGTAAAAGTGACAGCGCAACACTGAGCAATAGTAATGCAAGGACCTCCCTTCTATACCCAACCAAGCTGATATGGATCAGGGTGTGGGGTGGTGGGGATTTGCAGATGTTGGACTAATTCTTGTGATATTAGATTCTTTTGACTGCCATTGTCCAGAATGAGAGCGGAGAGATCATTTTTAATTTGGCAGTTGTGATTGAATAGGGGAACATTATGGAGATTTGGTTGTGGTGTAGTCATGAGAATGAGGGATGGTTCAAGTTCGGTGGGGTTGGTGAGAGATATGACTTCTGGTTTCTCGAGAAACTCAGTGGGTGTGGCCTCTACAAACAAGGTTTGATGGGGGTGGCATTTTTAATGGCTCGACAGTCGACAAAGTTATGGGAGTTGGTCTCGTGAACATTACACCAAAGTGCATTTTTGGTCGCCGACGAGGAAGAAGGATAAGGTGGAGAATGAGAAAGCGATGGGTTATCAGTCGGGGTTCGATTTGGTAGATATCGAATGTGAGGAGATGCCTTTCTTTCTACGGCCAAGGCCCGTAGGAAATCCTTGTCCAGAGAAGCGTTGTCAAAAATATCTACCCCCTGCCCAAGAGGTAACAATAAACCATAATTGAACTTAATTATTAATACCTTGTCGGGTTCTTTGAACTGGATTTGGAGGCACATCTTGCAGAAGACATCGATGTATCCTTGAATCGACTGATTGGAAAGCTGACGGAGTTGTAACCACTTTGTCAGTAGATTCTGAAGGTAGCATGGAGGGAAAAATCATTCTCTCAAGGTCTGACAAAATGAATCCCATGAAGTAATGCAACCATTTGTCAGGGACGAAGTACCAATCTCGATGATCAATTACGCGATGTTCAAGTGTGTGCCCCACCAAGTTTGGGCGATTCCTTCGAGCTGGAGACTAGCTATTTGCAATTTGGTAGCCTCCTCTATCTCAGATGAGGTTTTGAAATAAGTGGAGAGGCTACGGATCTAGGAATCCACAATCTCGCCATTCATGTGGCCGACACACTTGGGTAATTGAAAATGATTTTCTCACTGCATGGTCGCTAGAGGTCTTCATTTTTGAAGTCGAATCAATTCTTGGAGAGGCAACGCCAAATCTGCCATGGGGCTTTATGTGTCTGCGCTATATTCCTCACTGGAGGCTTCTCATCGAGGCAACATGGTTGGCATCCTAGAATAGACCCTGAGGTGGGTGTGAAAGAATCCCTGAGAAGGGTGAAATGCATGCTCTGAGCAGAAGTGTGAGGCTAAGTAATATTTTTTAAATGCTGCAATTTTTCTAGATATTAAGTATGGAAGGAATTACACTTCTCCCTTATACTCTGATGTAGAAAGTGTCTCTCGAGGAAAACATATATAATGGAAGCTCTAGCTTTTTGGGCTAGCCTCCGGTGAATCTCTCAATAATTTGTTGCATGCCTTACTAGATGTCCCTTATGTACCATTCACCAAATGCCAAGAATTGTCGAATTCTGAAGAAAAATAAAATAAAATAACAGAACCACTCAATCCTTATTGATAATTAAAAATAACATATATAATGGAAAAAATAAAAACTAAAAACTCACTTTATTTCTGGTGTCAATCCAATATGCATATCTTTTACAAACATCTACTTTTCACAAATTTACTATTCTTTCACCTCTTTTTAGTTGGATGATTATCATTCACTTAAATGTTTCTTTTTGGTTGGATGATTATCATTCACTTAGATTTTTATATTTGTGAAAAATTTCATTTATCTTTCTCTTCACTTAACCCCATCTCCTTAATCATTTGGTAGTTTTTTATATTTGGATTGTGGTTTGTTTTCTTCTTCATATATCTAGCTTGTATTATTGCATCTCATGGCTTCGAATCTATTTCATTTATTACTTAGTTAACCTTAATTTTTGTTATCTTTCTTTTGTTTTGTTTTCTAAATTTATGTTATCTTTTTCTTTCAATTCTATACAAATATATTGTGGAAAAAAGTGAATCTTTATTTCCATCAAATAAATGTAATTAAGAAATACACATTCAATTTTTTTATTTTTTTTATTAATTTTTTCTTTCCTATTTTTTATTTGAATTAAGTCATACATTTAAAAGTGTTAAAAGTGTTTTTAACATCTTGAACTTAATAAATCACCAAAAATCCAGTAGAATTTGTTTATGTTTGAACTAACTTATAGAAAAAAAAAAATGTGTTTTTATTTTTTTTCTTTTTAAATTTGGTAAAAAGTTTAAATTTTATTATTAATGTCATGCTTATGCTTTATTTTAGTAAAAATGGTTTAAAAACTAAAGAATACAATGATTTTTTTTTATTGTTTCCTTGATTTCTTTTTAACATTCATATGTTAATTTCATATACTTTTAACAAATAGGTTTAACCATTTCAAGAAGAAAAGTAAAGTTAATTTTATTAACCAT
>JZKD02S1752346.1:96744-112427 GCA_000966675.3 Picea glauca | reverse complement strand
GGTTCTAACATGTGCCATTGTAAAAGTTTGTCACCTATGTACTTATGTTGATTACATTCATAGAAATACTCTTTTCTCATCTAATTGATATCTTGCAAATGATTGTATTGATTTCCATGGGAATATTTGTTATGTATGTTAATGGATTATAATAATTTATATGCTAAATTTATATACCATCACCACATGCTTTCATATATTGGTTTTTGAGAACAAGTTGCAAGTATAAATATTTGGGTCGTGTGCTCAACAATGGTCTTCTTTGAACGTCCAGAAGAGGTAGGATTCTACCCTTTTCTTGTTAGCATCAAATTTATATAGAACACTTGATATTGTAGTTGTTTTTTGGGTGTCGTTTCATCTGTTGTGGTTTTCCCCTAGCCATAGAGAGATTTTCCTCATAAACGAATTGGCGACTCCACTACGAAGATCTTCTTTTTGGGGTATTGGGTGTTTTTTCTCCTTGATTTGCTCTCTCTTTGCCTAAGTTTCTATGTCGCATGTTGCTTGAAAACCTATATTTTTCCTTGCATCTAAGTTTCTTGGCCTAACCCTTGCCCTAACAGTGTCTTTTTTGGCATACATGAGTTTTCCCTTGACATCCACGTACACATGCGAGATATATATCTTTAGGGCACACATATACACATTTGTTCCCTGAATAGTCACGTATGTCATCTCTTGATTCTTTTTGATTGAGTTTGTTGATTGTTGGGTGATTTTTACTAGTTACTGAGACTTCTTGGGTCCGCATTCTAATTGTTAATTGTCTACAAAGTGATAGGAAATCGTTTTATTGTTGGATTTTTGGGTGAACTCCTTTCTTGTCATTTTTTCTCATTTGTTGTCCTTGAATGTTGGTCTGGGTAGTTGCTTCTTCGTATCTTGCTTGGATTTTATCCTTTTTCTTGCAGTAGGCTATTCATGTGAGCTTGTTATTCAACCCTTTCATTTTCTTTTCATTATATTGAAAATACAAAAATATTTTCTTTATTGCTTTTTACTTATGGCATTTGCAATTTTGGTTACTTTTCATCGATTTTGACATATTAAGAAAGATTGCACTTCATTGAAATTATAGAGATTGAATTTTGGTAACAACATTTAGAAGCATACCATCTTATTGAAAGTCAAGACTAGTACTTAGCAGTTTTTTTACATTTGCTTCTTTTTATATATGTTGAGTTGCAATACCATCAGTTTCACGATCGCACCTCTTGAGTAAGAAGAAGCCATTAAAATTAACGTTGAATAATTAAAATTGATTAGAAAATATTTTATTTTTCAAGGTACACGAACAAGTATAGGACATAGAGCCTTGGAATAGGATTTTTTGAGTAAAATTCTCCAAGGCTATAAAATTGAATGTATGCGTCTAACTAGGGAGTGGTGAAAACCATTATATAATTGGTGTCCTTAGGAGGCTTCGCTCACACCAGAGTTAAGCATGAGGTCACGTGAAGTTGGCTACAGACATAGACCTCTAACACCTTCCTAGAATCAGAGATATTTCTGGGGTTGTATTTGTATTTGGGGTCTTACTAGTGCCTTTACCTTCGTGAGAGGTGGTGCTTTCGAGATTTCGGGCTTTGCTACCTTGCCCATATGGTGGAATAGAATTTTGATTGCTCTCTTGAGCATTGATTATATCATGGCGAATTTAGTTCTTGACATGGGTAGCCACATAGCTTACTTGCATGGGTTATTTTGTAGGTACCCTGAGTCAGATAAGGGTCAGACAACACACAAAATTTATGGAGGATTCCCTCTCCAGAGGGATCTGACTGACTGCGTTGTGAAGCCTACGAGGGTCCTTATAATTGAGTCTGACACCTCCACTCTATTGTTGTGGAGTCTCGGGCCCCTCTTGGGAGAGGAATACATACTTTAGTTTGGGAGGTCCCTTTCAACCATCATATCCTGTTTATGTGCATTTGCCTTTAGCTTTATTTAAGAGTGCACTCTCTGATTATTAGTTAGACTTAGGATTTTGTATTGTATTTTGGGTTTTGAGTCATCGTGGAGCAAGACCATCCTCCTCTTCATCTTTTGAAGTTACCACCACTTATCGATCCTTTACATAATCCGCCTCCTAAAAGGCATATATTTAATAAGCATGGTACATATATATCCACTTCCTAGGCTCTTGATCGTTCTATTAGTGTGTATACATTTACAAAGTCAAAACACCTTGTTTTCTTTATTGGTGAGTCTCATAGTCATGTCTTGGTCTCTTAAACATCATGTGTCAAAGTCCAAGGGTTACTGTTCCATGATGAATTGTCTTGGGTTTACTCATTCCTGAGTCAAGTTTGGGGTTTGATTGGGTCATGTCTAAGAAAATTAAAGAATCATCTCAGGTCAGAGGTGAGTGGTTAGTCTTGTTCAAGGTCAAGTCAATTTTGTCACATTGTTATCCCATAGTCCTTTGTCATCATTTGAAGAGGGTGAGTCTTAAGTTGTTACATTATGTCTTTAAAGAGTCACGAGAGAATGATATGACATGTACTAAAGGTTACTTAGGATTTCTTATCCAAATTGTACCTTTAAAATACTTGCAACCAATCAATTTAAACTTCGCTGCAAAACCTCTAAACATTTGCCAGTGACCCAACTGTCCATGTCAAATCACCGCATAATCACCCTATATCAATAACGATAAGACATCATGGGAGTGAGGTCATGGGATTCAGTGTTGTCTTGTCGATTGGGTTTATAGGATCATATTTTTTTTCCTTTATTTTTTATTATCAAAATTCCAGTTTGTTGTGAAACTATAGCTCGTTGCAAAAAATCCTATTTGCTGCAAAAGTTTAATCTGCTGCTAAATTCTAGAGCTATGTATAATCCTTGGATTCCATTGAATATTTGTTTGTTGTTACATATCTCTCAGTTTATTTAACCCTATTCTATCAAAAAAATTCTATCCTTGTCTGCTGCTAAACTCTTATTCATTGTTAAAGATTTAGTTTGCTGTGAAATTTATGTCCAGTTTGTTGTGAGATTTCTTGTTTCTAAAGCCCTGTCTCTTAAATAAATCTTAACGCTCTAGGATTTCCTACACATTGCTTAAAATTTTCAACCCCCTATGCCCACCATCATTATATTAATTTCCTTCATTTATATCCATGGAACCTGAACAAGCACAGAAGAAAAAGAGGGGAAAGCGCTACAAAAGTTCTATAGATGATTGTTCTTACATCTTCAAGATCAGATTTAGAGCATATGGTGATTTATCCCAACAAGCTGAAAGAGGTTTTTCTTGAGAATGGGTTAATATACAAAAATATCTCCTGGTGTTTTCACAGGTGTCATGGTTTGGGAGATTCGAATGGATGTTTACAACTTATTTTTCCATATTTTTGCCAGATTTAATTAATAACTAAATCCTATAAAATAGGAAATGAGAAGATTTTGTAATTACTTCTTTCCAAAATGGTTGTAACCTATTTCTATCTTTAGCTAGAGAAGGATTTTTACTTCCTTGGGTTGAGTTGGGATGTGAGACTATATATTGAATGGGAAGGAAGAGTTTAGGGGGTGGAAGGAAAAATATGGCTTGTGCATGTAATACTTTCTGAGTTTAATAAAATTATCAGTGCATAAGTACATAATTTTATTATCAGATCAGATTCATGTGACAATGCTTCTTGGTATGTGTTCTTTCTTGTGAATGTTTACCTTTTTTCATACACAATTTTAAATGTCAATCTTCAATATTTAATTGAAAGAGAAGATTTAGAATTCACTTATGTTCTATGAGTTGCAACTATTAAAATTTCACCCTTTTTCTTCTAAAATTGCATTGGAATTCATCCCTGTTAGATGCTCTAATGTAATGGCTTGTTATTTCTCATATCTGCTACCATATTACAATGAAATTATTAACCAAGAAAGTGTTTTCTACCTTGCCTCTATTTCCTATATTGTTCTACCATCAATCATTGATAAAAAAATTTGAGATTCATCTTTTGAATCCATGCCCAATGGTGTTTTCTTCATCCTTACTAGCCACATCTTAAAAACCCTATATTTATTTACATATATTGCCACTATCCTAAGAACACAAGCTATATTTGAGTTGTCATTAGACACCAGATTCAATGAGAGAGTCCTCTTTGGTTGGAAAGGCCAATTTCTAGCCTAAATTCGGTTTGAAAGAGTTACCTTGGGATTTTCCTCCCACAACCAAGGAGAAATACCAAGTGATAAAATTTTGGCACCGTTTTCGGGGATCGAAGGTGAAATATTCCCTAGGAAAATGACAAAGATCAGATTTGACTTATGATGGTGAATAGAGGCCAAAAACTAAGAGGTTGTACCATTGACCTGGCAACTCCTATCAAGCTTCAATCAAATTCAAAGACACTACCGGAGAATGAGCCTTACTGAAAAAAACATGAAAGGACAAAGAACCAGGTACCAAAGCTTGAGTTTTCTTCAAGATGTAGTATTCATTTTAATCAATTATTTCTTATCCTTTCCTGAACATATCAAGAGGATTTTCCATTTTTTATTGTATTCTGATGAACACCATAAATCTGCACTTGAATATCCTTTTTTTTTAAAACTATATATCCTTCTTCTTGCATTGTTGAGTTTGACCAAGATATTTCATCTGAGCTATATAATTTCCATGATCAATCTTGTGAGCCTCAAGGTATAAAATATGATACAATATCTCATGTACCTAATCTTAAACCCTCCAAGATACATGACATATATAAACCACTAAAATTACCATATATCGTTCATGACTTTCCTCCAAAAAATTACAAGTATCTTCCTACGTTTGATGGGGAGCCTGATAACCTCACAGTTGAAAAACACATCCAGGATTTTGAGCATTTTGCAGATCTATTTGAAATTGAGCATGATATGTTTTTATGAGAACATTTTCTCAATCATTGCAAGGGGATGCTAAGGAGTGGTTTAGGCATTTGCAGCCTAAATCAATCAGTTGTTGAGAGTAACTGAAGGATGTATTTATGAATTTTTGGGATGAGAGAGAGTCATGGGATCAACATCTTTTTGAGTTTCATGCAATGAAGAGGCAAAAGGATGAAACTATCTTTATGTTCAGTAGGAAATTTTTCAGTTTTTATTATAGGATGCCAAAAGTGATCCAACCCTCTGAAGCTGCTTCCATGCTATGTTATGCAACAAATTTCATCCAGATCTGGATTTCCTCCTGATGGAGAGGAGGTATGTTACCTTTCAACCGATGATTTTTGATGCTCAGGAAGTAGAAGATAACCTTATAGCTCGTGGCAAGTTATCTCATCAGATTGAGAATCATGAGTGGAATGTTGTAGAACATGAGAGTGGAATGTTGTAGAACATGAGATTGTGCATGAAAAAGGAGTTGATTTACATCCTAATCCTTTTTATCATGGGTAGAAAGCTGACTTTTCCATGAATTTTTCAAACTTTTCAATGATGATGTTTTTGCAGAGGAGAAAGTTCAGCTTTTTGAAGAGCAAGTTGTTGTCCCAATTTTCTTAGTTGATGATACTACAGAGGTTTTTGATTTGCCTAAATATGATAAGTATGATGTTGATTTTCTAGAGCAACATGTTGTATGTCTTTCATCAGTAAATGATTGTTTTTAGCAGTCTAATGAAATCATTCAACCCGTATATTTTGTAACGACATGGAACATGAAGAAAATCATGAGTTAGATGAAGGCAACTCTTTTCAATTATGTTTTTATTCATTCAAATTTCTCAAAGAGAATCTTAAAATCATTAATGAAGGAAAGGAGTTTGAGCTGATGCAAAGTCACATAGGATTTTTGGAGCAGAATGACAATATTATGAATCAACAACAATCTTTTTGTGTTTCTCATGACCCTGTAGCTTGTTATTTGGAGGATCTCTGCAATCAAAACTTTCATCCTTTGATTAGATGTGAGAATAATAATGAAGGTGATTATGAGCTAGTGTCAAAACTAGATATGTTTTTGTTTCTAACAGGGATTTCATTGCAACACTCTTATGAAAATTTTCAGTCTCTTTGTGAAAACCATGAGGTTGAAATGCATGGAAGTAGGAATGCAGCTGGAGGGATGATACAAAATCAGATCAATTCACATTATTTTGAGGATCCTTTAGCAGTCTTTTTGGAGTCAGTAAACAATCCAAAGTTTTCATATTTTTTCAAAGATGAATTTGTTTGCAAGTTTTTATATGAGTTTTCATTAAGTAGGGTTTTCATTTTACCCCTGATCAAGGACATGCAATAAATTCAAACAGTGGACAAGGTGCTTTCATGGTTACACTAGGTCTTTGATTTCACTTGATTGAGCAACTTATGTTTCTATTAATAGGTAGGTGTGTTTTGAATAAATTCATAGATTTGTGCATTCCTTTCAGCATGTTTGTTTTTATATTGTAATTTCTGCTTCCTTTTCAAGCAGTGTACAATTTTGATTTCAGTTTGAAGAGTGAATTTGGTTAAGTTGAGGATCAGTACATGATCCAAAAAAGATCCAGAGAAGGCTAAGAACAACTCAGAACACTCATAATGGCTTCAACAAACAACAAAAGGGAAAAAAATTAAAAGTTCCCAACACTCTGTGAAAAGGGCATGATCGCGAAGAGCGCATCGTAAGATTTCTAAAGATGCAAACAACTCATCAAATAGAGTTACGGATCAAAAGTTATACGCGGTCAAATGTTTGGTCAACCTAGCCCAGTCAGCATGGATGAGTCAGCGTTTGTACTGATGACGTTAGAATCAGTACAGATGACGTCAACTTCCATACAACCTACATGTCAAGCGCAGAGGGCCACACATGTCATGATGATGTCAGCCTGCCATGTGGAAGCACCAGAGGCTGTCACGTGTCACTTAAATTTGGAATTTTTAGGGCATCGTGTGGACCAGTAAAAAAGAGTCACGTGGAACCCCTAGGTGATGCAACTTAGAACCACCCAAAAGGTGTCATGTGTCCCGAGGTGAAGTCATCATACATATGGGAAAATCAGTGGATGCCATGTGGCCGAATAGGAGGGTGCCACATGGCACTCTCGAAATGCACAAGGAGGCTCCGTGGTCAAATTTAAAAAAAAATGTAATATCACAACTTTGCCAAATATGGTGGCAGTTCCGATATATATGGAATATTCTGCCATAATTAGTAACCAATAACTATATGCTAGAACATCCACCAGAAATAATATAATTGTTCGGTAATTTAATAGCCATTTCGCCATTCTAGCGGCCGCCCGACAGATTTAGCTGGCCACACCAAAATATTGTTGTAACCATTTCATAAAAAGGGAGGCCTGTGAGATTTAACCTTGAGACCTCCGCTAACTAAGCGCCTAAACTTATCCTCCACAACCAATGCACCCAACTTCCTCATCAATGCACAACCAAATGTAAAATTCTATAAGAAAGGGTGTTCGACCAGAGTTCGGGACACACAGAGCACAAGAGGCAGACCAAGCACGTCTATATGGTATGGATTTGGGCATAATTTTCAAGGCATATTTTGGCATGGATTTTGAGATATTCCAGTCATTTATTGTAGGAGCAGTGGAACGCAAAATGAGGCGATATGGTTTTTAGGCCCAAAAAGTGTCAGACTTAGATCGAGGCATGGAGACAGTCATTTTTAGGTAAAATGATGCCACGAACACAGTGATGGTGTTAGTTTTCCAATATGAACAAAGATTCTATAGCTTAGATCCATAATGAGGTATACTTATGTATTTTTCCCAATTCTTGTGTGGAGTTAATAAAAAGACCTACCTATTTGAGAGCAGGACCCAGAGACATAGTCCACCAGGGATGAACTCCATTATCAAGTTTTTTTGTTCATATTGCATGAATATGTCTCTTCCTTTTAATATTTTCCTTCTTTATGGTGTACTTTAGTTTATGCTCATTTTATGCAATTCTTTAATAAGTCACCTGATGAAAATATCCCAGATCATGTTGGTATGAGAGAAATCGTCTTTGACTTGAATTGTTGAGTATCAATGCTTACTAGGGACAAGCATAATAAAGGTGAAGGAAATCTTAATATGTTCAATCCTGAAGTTGGTCATGCATCCCAAAGCAAAAATATGGCAGAAGAGGACAAACGTGATGAACAGGAGAAAAAATTTCACATGGTTTTTTATTGCATGTCATAAATGGTCAAATGAATGTATGGAGATTACGAGAAGAGGATGAAGAAGAAAGGGAAGAAAAAGGAAGAACATGCAGATGATAATGCTTCGGTTAACCAAGGGGCTGGAGGAGATCCTCCTAAGCCTCCATCTTTTCCTTCAATTTCTAATTCTTCTTCCTTTGAGCATTCTCATCACTCTCATCATTCTAACCATGAAGTCTCTTTTAAGAAACCATTATTAAAGCTTGATGTAAATTTTTCTTCACCTATGTTTAATGGAGATGCTAATCCTAAAAAACTAGATAATTGGATTCAAAAGGTTGAAGTATATTTCTGTGTTCAACATATTGATGAAGAGGAAGTTAAAGTGCAACTAGCTTCTCTTTGGTTGGAAGGCACCACTCTCATATGGTCGGAGAGAAAGATACATGATAGAATTAAGTGTGGTAATATTATTTCCTCATGGTTAGAATTTAAATCAAATATAAGGAAGAAGTTCTATCCATTAGGGTATTTACATAAAGAAATGATGGAATGGAAAAATTTAAGACAGAGTAAAGGTCAGACTATAAAAAGTTTCATAGAAGAATTTAGGAAGAAATCTCTAGAATTGAACGTTCCTTTGGATTCTTATGAAAATTTAATGAAGTATGTTGGCACACTTCACAATTATATTCGTCATACTTTACTTTTGTTTAACCCCACTTGTCTTGATGAAGTTTGTGTGCAAGACACTCACCTTGAGAATAAGGGGAAACATGTTCAAGAAGATGCCATGAAGAAACCTTCCAATTTCCCACACAAGACTGTCAAGAAGCCTAAAAGGAAGGACAAGAAGACTGATACAGTGATGAGAGAAGAAGGAAAATCATCTTGCACTCATCGCAAGAAGAGTGGTCATGATGAAGAAAATTGTTGGAAACTGCATCCAGAAAACAAACTGAAACAATTCGGTGGAAAGGGGAAGACAAAGATTGTTGCTACAGTGCAACAATATCTTGGTTCTGAATCAGGAGATGAGGGAAAGATCACAACGACTGGAGTACAAGGTAAATATTCTCTTCATGCTAGTTCAAGTTCCAATGATGAATCTCATATTGATGAACGAAAGATGAATGAGTTGTTTCATATACGAGTTGTATCTAAACACACTAAGATAGATACATTATTTGATCTGGGTTCCTAAGTAAAATTAATATCTAAAGAACTTGTCAAGAAGATGGGTCTTGTAACGAAACCACATCCAAAGCCTTATCCTCTTGGTTGGGTATGTGATGAAGAAAAACTTAATGTCACCAAACAATGTAGGGTCATATTTGCTATTGCTTCAAAGTTGATTGATGAAGTGGATTTGGATGTTGTATCGCTTGATATATGTGGCATAGTGTTGGGAAGTTCTTATCTTTATGATAGAATAAGAGTCTTATTTCATCATGAGAAATAATACCACCTTACAAAAGGGGGAGTGGAATATATTGTTAGATCTCACAACATGAGGGTAAATTCAACACTTGTTAGTGTAGGGTAAATGAAAATACTCATAACCACTAATAAGAGATATGTACTCATGGTCTTCAAAGAGAAAGATGTCAAGACATTTGACGCTTTCCAAGGATGTGATCTGTCTCATAAAAAGGAATTAACTGATATTGTCTCTAAGTATGATGATATTTTTCAGGAACCAGATGGATTACCTCCTAATAGGGAAATCCAACATGAGATACATATTCAACATGATTCTCCTTTTTCTAATGTGGGCATGTACATGATGTCAGTTGTGGAGATGATAGAGAACAAGAAGCAGGTACATGGATTATTGGATCAAGGGGTCATCAGGAACAATTCATCTCCTTATGGTTCTTCAATCATGATGGTGCCAAAGAAATATGGCACATGGAGAATGCATGTCAATTATCGGGCTTTAAATAAAATCATAGTGAAAAATCGATACCCTCTTCCTCGCATAGATGATTTACTTGATCAGTTGAAGAATGTTGTTTATTTCACTAAGTTGGATTTGCACAGTGGATATCATCAAACAAGGGTTGCAGAACCAGATGCGTGGAAGACTTCCTTTAAAACCACACAAGTATTGTTTGAGTGGTTAGTTATGTTGTTTGGGCTTTGTAATGCTCCGACAACTTTCATGCGTGTGATGAATGATGTATTCAGGCCTTTCCTAGATGACTTTGTGATTCTCTATTTAGACAACATTCTTGTTTTTAGAGGGACTTGGGATGAACATGTAAGGCATGTAAAGAAAGTATTGGATACTTTGCAAAGGGAAAAGATGTATGTGAAAATGTCTAAATGCGAATTTGGCAACAATGCACTTGTATACTTAGGTCATATCATGGGAGGAGGACAATTGAAGATTGATCCTTCCAAAATTGAATCAATTGTAAAATGTGTTGAGCCAAAGAGTGTGACCAAGATCCAAAGCTTCTTGGGTGTAGTCCGGTATTGGAGGAGATTCATTCCCAACTTCTCCTTTATCACATCTCCTTTGCATGCCTTAACTAGTGTGAAGAACACTTTTCAGTGGGAAGGAAAGACAGAAAAATATTTCGACACTTTGAAAGAGAAGATCAGTACCACAACAGTATTAGCACTACCAAATGTTCAATAGTTTTTCGAGATCAAGACAGATGCCAGTGGATACTCTATGGGTGCATTATTGATGCAATATCGTAAGCCTATTTGTTACCCCTCTAAAAATTTTAACCACGTTGTTGTTAACTATCCTACATATGATAAAGAGTTGTATGCATTAGTTCAAAGCGTAAATAAATAGAATCACTATTTGTTAGGGAAGGAAAAAATTATACATACAGATCACCAACCCTTACAATATCTTCAAGCACAGACCAAACTACAACAATCTCGACACTACAAATGGATGGGTTTTATACAACAATTTCATTTGGTAATCAAGTACAAGAAGGGTACAAGTAACAAGGTAGAGAAATATTCTCTGCAGGAAAAATTACTCTATCATCTTGGGAAGCTATATATTCCTACAAGTGAACGAGTCCATGTGATACAAGAATCTCACACTTCTCTTGTGTCTGGGAATTTTGGGGTAGGAAGAACTATGGCTCATTTGCAGAGGTTTTTTTATTGGCCTCAGATGAAAGAAATTGTAACTAAATATGTAAAGGGGTGTGTGATGTTTTCTACTTGTAATCCCACTAATAGAAAATTGGGGCTATACTCAACACTTCTTGTTCCATCCCATCCATGGGAAATCATTTCAATGGATTTTGTAGGGGGTTTACCAATGACCAAAGGGGTTCATGATTATTTGTATGTTGTAGTGGATTGGTTCAACAAGATGTGTATCTTTCCATGTAAAAAGCAGATCATTGCTAAGCTGACTGCTAAACTCTTTTTTTAGTATGTTTGGGTTCACTTTGGATTACCCATGTCCATTGTCTAGGATAGAGATACTCGATTCCTTGGGGATTTTTGGACTAGCTTATGGAGAATGATGGACACCAAATTGAAGAGGATCACTTCTTTTCATCCACAGACCGACGGACAGACAGAGGTGGTAAATAGAACAGTGGTACTTTCTCTTCGAGGCTACTGCAACAACCATCCTAAGTTATGGGATAAAAAATACCCTATGTACAACATGCTTATAACCAAGATTTACATTCAGCCACTTAGAGTTCACCTTTTGAGACATGTTTTGGGTACCTACCAAAGGTTCCTTTGGAATTTATGTATGGGAAATATGCCGATGTGAATGAAGAATGAACAAAGGATAGAGCTTGCAAGTTCATCTAGAGGATTCAGCAGGTACACGAGGAAGTCAGGTAACAATTGGAGAAGAGTCAAGAACTGTATAAAGCTTGGCATGACAAGCACATGGTTGATTATCAGTTCCAGGTTGGAGACCAGGTATGGCTTCACATCAGTAAGGAACGATTGAAGGGTGAGGGCAAGAAACTCAAGCCTATTCGATAAGGACCCTTCACTATCTTGGAGAAAAGAGGCACTAATGCTTTTCGTTTAGATCTTCCACCTTATATGGATATTTATTTAGTTGTGAACATAGAGAACTTGAAACTTTTTGAGCCTCCCATGATCATGGATCAAGATGAGGAAGTTTCAATACCTTCAGTTGATGATTTTACACTTGAGTACTTGGATGAGTTACAAGATATCATCCTACAAAAAAGGACGAGGACTTCATGCATCAGTGATGTTGATTATCTTAGAGTAGGCTTAAAGGGCACACATCCAAGCAAGGAAAAGTGGATTGAGAAGGAAAAACTGAGGGGAATATCCCCTCACTTACCAGTTGATTGATGAAATCTCTCAGTGGGAAGGTGTGATTGAAAAAGGATCTAGAGAAGGCTAAGAACAACTCAGAAAACTCACAATGGCTTCAACAGACAATAAAAGGGAACAAATTCCAAGTTCCCAAAACTCTGTGAAAAGGGAATGATCGTGAATAGTGCATCACAATCTTTCTAACAGTGCAAAAGGCTCATCAAATGGAGTTACATATCAAAAGTTATAAGTGATCAAAGTTTTGGTCAACCTAACCTAGTGAGCAGGGATGAGTCAGCATCCGTACTATTGATGTTAGAATCAATACGGATGATGTCAATGTCTATATAGCCTACGTGGAAAGAGAAGAGGGTGACATGTGTCATGATGACTTCATCATGCCACGTGGAAGCACCAAAGGCTGCCATGTGTCACTCAAATTTGGACTTTTAGGGCGCCATGTGGACCAGTAAAAAAGTGCCACGTGGCACCTGTAGGTGATGCCATGTGGACTAGTAAAAAAGTTCCACGTGGCACCCACAGGTGATGCCATGTGGAACCACCCAGAAGGTGCCACGTGTCCCGAGGTGACATCAACATAAATATGGGAAAATCAATGGATCCTAAGTGGCCCAATAGGAGGGCACCACGTGGCACTCCCGAAATGCACAAGGAGGCTCTTGTTGAAATTACTAAGACAACTGAGAGGGGGGGTGAATCAATTGTTATTGTGCTTAAACAATTTTAAGTCTATTAAATCATTCTTAATCTTTCTTTAAGTGATCATCAATATTATACAACATATGGACAACATAAATAATGAGCATTAGTCACACATAAGATATACATAGAGACACATTTTCACGAGGAAACCCATAAAGGGAGAAAACCTCTTCTTCTTCAAAATGATAGGCAGTCTTTTAAGTTCTGTACATCATCTATAATTGAGCACCAACTCAATTTGAGGCTACTACCTCTATTTTACAAGCTCCAACTTATTTGAGAGAACCAACTCTCTATTTTCTCTAGCACCCACTAGAAGGAAGCACCAACTCCCTTAATGTTCCAACACCAACTAGATGGAAGCACCAACTTCCAATTACACAGGATCTAACCTGTATAATAGTTAACACTTATTCTCCCTTGCACCACCCTGCCACCCTGGTTTCTCTGGCTACAACCAGATGGAAGCTACAACTCTCTGTGTTCAAGCACCCACTTGAACCTTTGAGGAAAATAATCCTCCCTAGAACCTCCCTACCACCCTGATTTTAAATAAATGATTGAATAACCAACAACACAGATAAATCGATTCTTTCCACTTCTTCTTTGTTCTGTAAATCTGGTCTGCTTCTAACTGTTCTGCAATTCTTCTCTTCCTCTGTCTGTTCTACAATTCTGCTTTTCTTCAAGCTGTTCTGCAATTCAGCTCTTGCTTTTGTCTATTCCTCATATGTTACTCATCTTTGAGTTTTATCTCACACTGCACATACTGTCGATCTCACACTGCGCATACTGTAATTTTCCCTTTCTTATAGTTCAACTCATTTTTCATTTAGAATGACCAACCTTCCACAGTCATTGCATTTTCTTTTTATCCTATACCTCTTATTCAGTTACACCTTGAATCTCCAAGAAAACGCATCAACAACTGAATCGCCAACCATCCAAGAATCATGATTCAGTTATTCTAACTGAATCATAACTGATCGATTACCTGTGAGGTGAAACATTAACCCTTCGATAAAGATTCCAATTAACCAACACCATTGGATTAAATCCACACGATTTTGTGTTTATCTCATATGCCCACAAGTTGTGACCGAGCGCTAAACAAAATTCGAATTTCATGAATTCGCATCTCGGAATTCTTATGATGAAGGGTCTCAACACTCCAGGTCGTGATCGTTGAGACTTCAAGATGGAGCTTAGCACCGCTAGTTTCTCCCCTTCACATGACCACTGGCAGTGACCACAGGATGCGCTAAAAGGCGCTTCGTATTTCATGAACTTATGAATTTCATCAATCCTAATCAACGATCGAGATCTCTAATGATCCAATGGTCGAGATCTCATTGCGATCTCGCATATCACGATTCCTGTGATGAAGGTTATCAATACTCCAAGTCGCGATCGCCGATACTCCAATATGGAGCTTAACATTGCTAGCTTCTTCCCTTCATGTGACCACTGGCTGTGACCACAACCTTATTCGAAAATGCATTTCTCACTTTCACGTCTCGGGTATTCTATGATGAGTCCTCTCGACTCTCCATGTCACGAACTTCGAAATAGAGCTTGGCTTCTCTAGCTCTACTCTCTATCTCTCGACAATGTGACCACAAGATATGACCACTTGCCAATCAAACAAGCACTTCGATCCTTTGACTTTCCAGTCAGAAAAACGTTAATCCATTTCCACATGTCCCTCTTGGATCAACGGTCAAGATCTTATCACGATTTCACAACTTCACGGGCCTTTGTCATGCCTGATCAATGGTCCATGATCTCGATGATTCGACGGTCCAGATATTTTCGTGATCTCACATATAGCAAGTTCCCACACCATGCTCCATTGACTCCTCCAATGTACAAGTCAACAAAATTCCAATCGCTTGCCACGTTTCCTATGACTCCAACGGTTAGGATTATTATCACGATTTTGCATATCGTGAGTTTGAGCCTCTTTCCTTTGGATTTCCCGATCTACGAAACTCTGAAATGAAACCTTTGTCATGCTTTGACTGTTTTCCTCCTTCTGAGATTACACTGCTGATCTTGCCACCTTTGTTGTGCTTTGACTGTTTTCCTCCTTCTGAGCTTACACTGCTGATCTTTCTATTATCGCTATGCTACTGATCGTGTTGATCTTCACCATATGATCGTGTTGATCTTCACCATCAATGACAAACACGCATACTCTGCCTCTATCTAAAAACATGCCAACACTCTCCCCCTTTGGCATTGATGGCAACCCCTTGAAGATCATCCAATTATACCGTTGTAGCATCTTTTAAATTACCATACTTTCTCCCCCTTTGACATCAATTTCAAATAAGAGACACGCTCCCCCTGAGCTGTTGCAGTACATACTCCCCCTGTCAACTATGAGCAACTTATAAATACAACATATATTCAATAAGTACTCCCCCTGACCAGGTGAATAGATTAGATGAAAGAAGTTATAACCCCCAACTTTTGACGAAGATATCCAAAAGGGGTCACTGCTAACGGTTTAGTAAAGATATCAGCTATTTGTTCTGTGGAAGGAATATAATTC
>JZKD02S1752346.1:78067-92968 GCA_000966675.3 Picea glauca | reverse complement strand
TGTATGAGGTGGGAGAAAACATTAAGTTGTCTATCGTGTAAGGCTCCTATCAAGGGAGAATCTCACTTATAAACAGAAGAAGAAAAAGGTAAAGAAATAACCCAATGAAGCATAATATATATATAGAATTCTAAAGTGTTGATTGGTCTTATACCTGCTAATAGCTGGTACGAAGGAAAAATAGTAAACAATATAGAAAACCAGAATTCATTCACTATAGTAGAGGTTGTACTAAATTATAGCGAAGCATTCATAAGATATAAATATGAAATGAAATGAAATATGAGATACAAGGAAACAAACTCATAACACAGTCGTGACGGAATTGAGAATCTTCAGATTTGCTTTATATTAACTCTCAAGATAGAAAACCTCTATTACAATCGACACAAAAAGGTCCAGCCTTTGTTCCTTCCTTCTATTGTATATTTATACAGATTTACATATGATGGTATCTCAATCGTTCTAGGATTTTCAGTTACAACAAGAAGGAGATCAATCATTTCATTTCCTTATCTCTGTCTTTATTTGGTACCAGAATCTTGCCCTCTCGCATGCTCGGTACAAGTGACACATATTTCCACTAGCCGAGATATCAACCTTAACGGTTCCGCTTGACAATTGGCCTCAAAAGAGTAACAATCTCAGGCTAATTGCAACAACCTTTCTTCCATCTGTCGGTCTATGATGTCAATAGCACACAATTGCACACTTGGTTTAATCATACATTTATCTATTTGAACTATGTCTGCCATAGTTACTTGTGATATTTCGACCGAATCTCTTTCTTTTTTTTCGTTTATATCAAGAGAGATTTTTTCTATATTCATTTGACTCAATGTCTCGGCATTGCCTCCGCTATCAATACTTAACATATTACCATCTATAGAACCAAAAGCCTCTTCAAAGGATTTCATTACCTTCTTGGCTTGTAGTTTACCTTCTGATATACTATGATCCCATTCTTTCAATAAAATATTTCCTCTGGTCTGCTCCGAAATGGAAAACCTAGGAGTACTTCCTGATTCCTTATTGTTTGTAGCTATTACAGCCTCTTGAAAAGTGACCCGAGCTGCTCCAGCTTGTCTTTCTCTGACAGATAAATTTTCCAATACTTGATCAACGAGTAAGCAGTTGTCCCAAATTATCTCTACCTTGGTGAGTAAACTTCGTTGGGCTGCATAAACCTTGCTCCGAATCTCCATCGCCTGGGACTGGAACATCCCAATATTTATAACTTTACTTTCAATGATTTCCACTCTATCCTGTAGCTGCTCAATCAAGTCTTTTTGCTAGCCCACTTGTATTTGACTGGTCTGAGCTACCAGCTCTGCTTGTTCGAGCTTAGTTTTGAGAAACTCTATCTCCTTTTTATCGGCCAGCCTTGCTTGTTCTATTCCTGCGCTTGCCTGGTCCTTGGCAGCCTCCTTTGCTGTGGCTAGTTTAGTTTCTAAGGTTTTGATGAGGCGATTTTTTCACTTGAGCTGATTTTTCAAAACCCCGACTGAAAATTGGTTTGCTGTAGCATATGCCCCTAATGTCCCAACTATTTCTGTCACAAACTCTTCTCTCTTCTTGTCTTTCCCATCAGTAGACACCTTGAACTTCTTGGTTGTTGATCCCTCTTCCTGATAGAATTCTCTTTTTACTACAACCTTTCTCTTCTTATCAAAAAAGAACTCATTTGGAGGGAGCTCTTCCATCCTTATAGGTCTCAATTCTTCATTTAAAATCCACCCTGCGTCTATGTTTCCCTGAGTTTACTGCAAGGGAGTAATGGAGGTGATGGGATATCTGATTTGATTAGCTGGTTGTCCTGTAGTAGTAACTGGAGTCTTCTTTTTCGGCAGCTCGGGAATCTTTATCTCTGGTTTCGGACTCCTAGTTTTCTCTTCCCCATCCTGGTGTTTTTCTTGGTTGGGTGCCACATCTTTGGATCCTTTGGCTTCATTTTGTTGCACCACTGTTGTACTCAGATTCTCACCCTGCAATACTGTGGGAAGACAACTGCGTCGATGTTCTTGGAATTTTAGAACATCGACCCTCTCTTTGGGTTCCAGGGCTTGTATCTGAGCCAAAACCTTAGCATAAGATCTTGTGCCTCGAAAAATGTCATCCGAGGGTGAATTCTCATGTTTGAACCTTTTGAGTCCACAACTAGCCAAGTGATTACATACGACCCTTTGTGGATCGTACTTCTTGAATTCAATATGAACAAATTTTAGGTCTTCCAGGGATGTTGCCTCAATTTTAGCATGCCCGAAATCTAACAAAGAATATGAATTTCAATGAACAGGAAAAGGTGGCCATACCTTCTTTGAATATCCCTTAAGATCCTTGCTTATGCCACCGATTACGTTTTTCCTAGCAACCTCATGACAAGCCAGCTTGTCGGGTATGAATAATGGTAATGCATGTGGGGGAACAAAAGCCCCGAAAACTTTGATATATGAGAATTCTGCTTCTACATACCAGTCAGCTATATTGCTTAGATTCATCTCTATACTGTTTGAGATCTTGGGTGGCGGATAGCCGAAAATAGTGACATGCAGCGGTAGCATTACCCAGTTAAATATTTCACACACAAAATTTGCCTCTTTGTTTTCCCACAGTTTTGAATGGTAGACGTGGATGGGCTCGACCTCTGATGGAGTCCAACTCCATCTTATTAATTGAAATGGCGTCAGAAAACACACGAAGTCCATAATGTACACAGACATAAAGAATGAAGAAATCTTTTTGCTCTCCCTCTGCGCTCGATACTCTGTAACTCAACTGGTCAAGCTATCAGACATCATTTTAGCCCAGTCGAAGGAACAGCCTTCGGAAAATAAATGTATTAGAGGCACCCACTGAAGGAAAAGATGTGTGGTGTCCTCTCTCCCATATAATCTACAGGTCATCGTAGCTACATATTTGAACTGTGGTTCCAAGGAAGATATTGAATATATACCATTACTGTCTGCCCTGAACTTCGTAGGGTGTGAAACCTAATCTTTGATTAAACTGGACATAGTCTTGTCATATTTCACACATTCCTTCTGTTTGAAGTTCACCAAGAATTCGACATCGTATGTAAGGTCTGACACGGTTGACAACTTGTACATAGCCTACAGTTGTTCAGGTATGAAAGTCCCAATAGTGACCTTCTTCTCATTGATGATGGTTCTGGTTGGTATGTCCACATGGTCTAATGCCCACCGGACCATATCATAGTAAGGGAGAATTCATGGCCTGGCCGCTACTTTATGCATTCCAGATTGGACGACGATCTTATATTTGGTGGTCAGGTCATCTTTTTCATTGTCACGGGAATCATCAGAATAATCTACCAATTCGGATTGTAGAACATCAGAAACAAACGACCAGGTCTTGACAGAGTCAACACTTCAAGGTGAAGTATCAGCGACATTGTCTGAACCTTGTCCCAAAACCTCAACGCTGGCTTTAGATGCTTTTTGCGGGGCCATGTCGGGGGATCCTGCTTTAGCTCTTCTGCGATAAAAATATGTATACATACAGAAATTAGTTTTCTAAGAAAGTTTGCTCTGTGTAATATAGAAATGAATTTGTGATAAAAAATAGCAGCTCTATATATTCAACCATTTAAAATTTGGTACTTTCCAAGAACAGAACGGTCAAATCATGCTTAAATATAAATTTAGCGATAAAAACCCAATCCTTACTTTTCGATTTGCCTTGTTTCTAATTAATGCCATAAATTTTGGCAATTTGAAATGTCAGTTGGTGCAAGGAAAAATTAATACTTCCTCGTAGACTGTGCATGCATCAAATCACGAGAAATACTAGCTTATCTCAATTAATCAGGTTTTATCGACGTTAATTAATCTTTCGGTACTCGCTACATTGGGAGTTTTCTCTTTAACCCTTTGAACCTCCAAGACCTGAGATTGCGATGATTATCTTTGGTTAATAAAAGACAAAATTATGATTAGGCGCTTAATTAATTACGTGATTATTTATATCGCAACTTCGCGACTCGGAGCTTCGAAGGTATAGCTTCCGGGAAGTTCGTATGCCGAGTTGCAAAATCGTGAGATCGCGATGAGATGTTTTAATTAAAATGGGGGATAAAACCAAATTAAGTGTTTAATTAATTCCGTTTCTATCTTTATCGCGACTTCACGACTCGTGGCTTTGACAATGTAGGTTTTAAAGGAAAATACGCCAAGTTGCGAATTCCCGACAGAGCTTAACCGCGGCTAAGATTTTTACCTTTAACATTAACGCGGGTTACTAAAACAAGAATCTCTTGGTTTTGGCTATCGGGGTTACAACAGTAAGACTTTTGAATTTAGTAAACGTCGAGACGCGAAACCCCGATGATGCTTAACCATAATTTAGAAAATTTTTACTCTCGCTATTGACCTGGGTAAAAATTTAAAGTGATTTCGTTGTTTCGCTCTTCGGGACTTGTGAACTATGTGATCTATAACATCCGACATACGAAATCCTGAGGTAAAAAAAAAGAAGAAGGGGAAAATCATTTGAATGAAAAGTAGAACTCGCCTTGAGAGTATGATAACCATCACCGTTCGCGTGATGAGACTTCAGAGATTTTGGAACAAATGAAGGAAAATATGAAAACCATCTTTTGATTTCGAGCATTAAGATATGAAATTCAAAACAGGCTAAAAAACAAAGGCGGCTCCAACACTTGGTTCAACACTACTTACATTTTTGACCAGGATTTCTTCATCAAATTTTATGTCTATACAATCAACCAGTTTATGCAGTCTCTTATTGTAACATCTGTACCCTTCATTGTTTGTAGCATAACCCAAGAAGATACCTTCATCAACGCTGTCATCATATTTGCCAATATTTTCATCATTGTTCTTGATATAAAATTTACTCCCAAAGACTTTAAAATGCTTGATTGAAGAAGGTCTTCCAAACCATAGTTCATAAGGAGTCTTGTCACTGTGTGGCCTGAGATGAGATTTGTTAAGGATATGAATGGCTGTATGAATTGCTTCTATCCAATATGTCTGAGGTATGTTCCTTTCATTCATCATTGATCTTGCCATTTGTTGTACTGATCTATTCTGCCTCTCAACAACTCCATTTTTTTGTGGAGTCCTTGGAATCATGTACTCTCTTTTGATCCCATGTTTATAACAAAACTCTTTGAAGTTCCATGAACTAAACTCTCCTCCTCTATCAGACCTTACCGCCTTTAATCTTTTTCCTGTTTGATTCTAAGTCAGAGCCTTAAAGACTTTGAATTTTTCAAATGCTTCAGATTTCTCCTTGAAAAAGGCAACCCATGTTAGTCTAGAATAATCATCAATAATCAACATAATTTTTTTTTCTTTTCCTGTACCTTCTTTCCTTGATGGTCCACATAAATCCATATGTACTAACTGGATATTTTTTTCTGTTGAAGGAAAGTTTTTAGATTTGAACTGAGTGCGAGTAAGATTTCCTATCTGGCAGGGTTTACAAATAGAGTCGTATGGCTTTGATATCTTCAGAAGATCTTTTACTGCCCCATTGTTTCTGAGCTTGATTATATGATCAAAATTTAGGTGTCCAAGTCTCCTATGTCACAACCAACTTTCATCATACTTTCTTAAGTGGCATTCTTCTTTTTCTTCTTTTAACACATAGACATTGTTTTCTGTTCTTATCCCTTTTGCAACTAGCTGTCCTAAATTCACAAATTTTATTCTACAGTCTTTAGAGGTAAAAAAGACTTCACATCCTTGGTCACAAACTTGACTGACACTAAGAAAATTATGTTTCAGACCTTCTACAAACAACACATCTTGAGCTTTCCCTTTGCCATTACTCATACTTACCATTCTTTTACCTTTTATTTTTCCTGGTGCATCATTTCCAAAAGTTACATTCCTTGATTTGCTTTCACTTAGAGTTAGAAACTTACTTTTGTCTCCAGTCATATGTTTGGAACATCCACTGTCAATATACCATGTATTATTTTCTCTTTGGGCTGATACCACTAGTCTACACTTGTCATCTTCATTCTTCTTCTAAATCTTGAAATTTTCAGCAGTAGGATTCGAATCTGGCTTAAAATTTCTTAAGCGACAATCTACACCTTTATGTCCATAGTTATGATAGATGTAACATTATGGTTCACTGAATAACATATCATAATGATTGTTATGCTCATAATTGTTGTTATGTTTCACTTGCGTCCTTCCTCCATCCATCACATGGTTTATAGTATGTGGTCATTTGTTTCTTGGTTGTCTCAATATTTGTTGTCGCAGATAATTATACCTTGAGTATCTTGATTTCAAATATCTAGATCTTAAAGAATAGTTTACATCTTTGTGACCAAATCTAGAACACAAAAAACAATAACCATAGAAAAAACCTTTGTAACTGGAAAAATGTTGTAGTCGATTTCTTCCATGCTGATGATTTCTTTGATCAGAAAATGTGTTTGTGTTATTTCTTTGATCTACAGATTCAGTTCTAGTACTTTTTCTTTCATTCCTTCTTGGTGGCGGATTTTCTTTCTTTGTTTTTGCAGAGTGGTTGTTGTCAATGATTGTAGTTTTGAAAAACTTGATGGGTTCTGTATTACTTGAATGATCACTACTTGATCCTTCTTCATAGCCCAAGATGGCTTTCAACTTTGGATTCCTTTGCTGATTTAGAATGAAAGTTAATTCTTCTAAAGCTTTAATACTTGGCAGCTTTTGATGATACAATGCCTTAAACTTCTCCATTTCTTTTCTGGTTTTTACTATCTCTTCTTCTAAGGCTTCACACCTCGCTTTCTTCTCTAACAATTGTTGTTTCAGTATGTCTTTTATATTCTTTGCCTCTTCTACCTCCACTTTTAGTAGAGAAAATTTTTCATTAGGTTTTTCACCATTCATTTTAAACTACATCAACAATTGTTTTTGTTTTCTCTTCTTACATCTGAGTCTGTCAATTTCTTCCAAAGCACTGATTAATTCACCTTCCATATCCACCGCAACTTCTTCATCATCCATTTCACCTCCTTTGTGCTCATCATCAAGATCTCCCATAGCCATAAGCATACACTCATTCACTTTGTCTTCACATGATGAATCACTATCTATGTCTTCTGAGGAATTGTCATTATTTGCACACAAACTTTTCTTTTTACTATATTTCTTGAATTTGTACTTCTTTTCATCATCATAGTTCTGGTCCTTTTTCTGATGGGGACACTTAGATGCGAAATGACCTATATTACCATAGTTAAAACATTTGAAGGGAAGCTTGCCTTGATATTTTCCCGATCCTTTCTTTAACCTTCTCACAAATTTTGCTTCAATATCATCTAAATCTGAATCAGTATTCTTGTCTTCTTTAAAAGATGCTTCTCTAGTAATGGATTTATCTTTGTTTATTCTCATTTCATATGCAGTTAAAGTTCCTAGGAGTTGATCAATGGACAAATTTTTAAGATCATTTAGTTCTTCTATTGCAGAGACTTTTGGATTAAATTTATCAAGCAAAGATATTAAAATCTTCTGAACTAAAATTGATTCTTCAATCTTCTCACCAAGACCCTTCATGGCATTCACAAGTTCTTCAACTCTTAAAAAATACTTGCTAACTGTTTCATTTTCATTCATCTTTAGTTGTTCAAACTTCAACCTAAATGTTTGAATTTTGGCATCTTTTACTTTCTCATTTCCTTCATAGTTGCTAATAAGTTTATCCCACTTTTATTGGGTAGTTTGAAGATGCATCACTTTTACAAACTTGGCTTCTCCAAGTCCATTCAAGATATCATTCATTCCCTTAGCATTAAATCTAAATTCTAACTTATCATCCTTGGAAGTCAGCACAACAGGCTTTGTATATCCAGTCTCTACTACATCCCAAACATCAACACCTAAGGACATTAGGTATGTTCTCATTCTAAACTTCCAAAAGGAAAAATTTGTTCCATCAAAAAGAGGAGGCTTACTGGCTGAAGTCCCTTCATGACTTGTCATGTTTAAGCTTATAGATCTACCTTTAAATAAAAGGAACTAGCTTTGATACCAATTTTTGAAATTACTAAGACAACTGAGAGGGGAGGTGAATCAGTTGTTATTGTGCTTAAACAATTTCAAGTCTATTAAACCATTATTAATATTTCTTCAAGTGATCATCAATATTATACAACATATGGACAACATAATTAATGAGCATCAGTCACAAATAAGATATACATAGAGACAGATTTTCACGAGGAAACCCATAAAGGGAGAAAACCTCTTCTTCTTCGAAATGATAGGAAGTCTTTTAAGTTTTGTACATCATCTATAATTGATCACCAACTCAATGTGAGGATACTACCTCTGTTTTACAAGCTCCAACTTGTTTGAGAGCACCAACTCTCTATTTTCTCTATCACCCACTAGAAGGAAGCACCAACTCCCTTAATGTTCCAGCACCAACTGGATGGAAGCACCAACATCTAGTTACACATGCTCCAACGTGTATAACAGAGAACACTTATTCTCCCTTGCACCACTCTGCCACCCTGGTTTCTCTGGCTGGAACCAGATGGAAGCTACAACTCCCTGTGTTCAAGTACCCACTTGAACCTCTGAGGACAACAGTCCTCCCTAGCACCTCCCTACCACCCTGATTATAAATAAATGATTGAATAACCAACAACATAGATAAATTGATTCTTACCACTTCTTCTTTGTTCTGTAAATTTGGTCTTCTTCTAACTGTTCTGCAATTCTTCTCTTCCTCTGTCTGTTCTACAATTATTCTCTGCTTCAAGCTGTTCTGCAATTCTTCTCTTGCTTCTGTCTATTCCTCATCTGTTACTCATCTTTGAGTTTTATCTCACACTGCGCATACTGTCGGTCTCACACCGTGCATACTGTAATTTTCCCTTTCTTATAGTTCAACTTATTTTTCATTCAGAATGACCAACCTTCCATAGTCATTTTGTTTCCTTTTTATCCTATACTTCCTATTCAGTTACACCTTGAATCTCCAAGAAAACGCATCAGCAACTGAATTGCCAACCATCCAAGAATCATGATTCAGTTCTGCTAACTGAATCGTAACTGATTGATTACCTGTGAGGTGAAACAGTAACCCTTTGATCAAGATTCCAATTAACCAGCACCGTTGGATTGAATCTGCAGGATTTCACGTTTATCTCATATGCCCGCAAGCTATGACCGAGCGCTAAACAGAATTTGAATTTCATGACTTCGCATCTCGAAATTCCTATGATGAAGGGTCTCGACACCCTAGGTGATGATCAGCGAGACTTCGAGATGGAGCTTAGCACCGCTAGTTTCTTCCCCTCACGTGACCACTAGCGGTGACTACAGGCTACGCCAAAAGGCGCTTCATATTTCGTGAACTTATGAGTTTCATCAAGCCTGATCAACGATCAAGATCTCCAATTATCCAATGGTCTAGATCTCATCGCGATCTCGCATATCGTGATTCTTGTGATGAAGGATCTCGATACTCCAATTCACGATCATCGAGATTCCGAGATGGAGCTTAAAACTACTAGCTTCTTCCCTTCACGTGACCACTGGCTGTGACCACAACCTTATTCGAAAACGCATTTCGCACTTTCACGTCTCGGGTATTTTGTGATGAGTCATCTCGACTCTCCATGTCACGAACTCCGAAATAGAGCTTGGCTTCTCTAGCTCTTCTCTCCAATTCTCGACAATGTGACCATGAGATATGACCACTCTCCAATCAAATGATCACTTCTCTCCTTTGACTTTCCAGTCAGTAAAATGTTAATCCCTTGCCACATGTCTCTCTTGGATCAATGGTCAAGATCTTATCACGATTTCACAACTTCATGGGCCTTCATCATGCCTGATCAACGGTCCACGATCTTGATGATTCGATTGTCTAGATCTTTTCGTGATCTCGCATATTGTGAGTTCCCACACCATGCTCCGTTTACTCCTCCAATGTGAAAGTCAGTGAAATTCCAATCACTTGCCATGTGTCCTATGACTCCAATGGTCAGGATTGTTATCGCAATTTCGCATATCGTGAGTTTGAACCTCTTTCCTTTGGATTTCTTGATCTGCAAAACTCCGAAACAAAACCTTTGTTGTTCTTTGACTTTTTTCCTCCTTCTGAGCTTACACTGCTGATCTTTCCATCGTTGTCGTGCTTTGACTATTTTCCTCCTTCTGAGCTTACACTGCTGATCTTTCCATCGTTGTCGTGCTTTGACTATTTTTATCCTTCTGAGCTTACACTGCTGATCTTTCCATTATCGCTATGCTACTGATCGTGCTGATCTTTGCCATCTGATTGTGCTGATCTTCACCATCAATGAAAAACATGCATACTCTGCCTCTGTCTAAAAGCATGCCAACAGCTCCATGGTCAAATTTAAAAAATATATATAATATCATAGATCTGCCAAATATGGCGACAGTTCCGATATATATGGCATATTCCACCATAATTAGTAACCACTAAATATATGCCAGAACCTTTTCCAGAAATAGTATAACTCTCCGTAGATTTAATAGCCATTCCACCATTCTAGCGGCTGCCCACCAGATTTAGCTGGGCACGCCAAAATATTGTTGTAACCATTGTATAAAAATGGAGGCCCATGGTATTCTACCTAGATACCTCTTCTAACTAAGCGCCTAAATTTATCCTCCACAACCAATGCGCCCAACTTCCTCATCAATGCACAAACGCCCGTGAAATTGTATAAGAAAGCATGTTCAACCAGAGTTTGGGAAACAAAAGAAAAAGAGGCAAACCAAGCACGTCCGTATGGTATGGATTTGGGTGCAATTTTAGAGACATATTTTGGCATGGATTTCGAGACATTCTAGTCATTTATTGTAGAACCAATGGCACACAAAACGAGGTGAGATTTTTCTTAGGCCCAAAAAGTGTCAGACTCAGATCAAGGCATGGAGACAGTCATTTTTAGGTAAAATGACGCCACAAATGTAGTGTCGGTGTTAGTTTTGTGATCTGAGCAAAGATACTGTAGCATAACTCCATAATGAGGTATACTTATGTAGTTTTCCGAATTCTTTTGTGGAGTTAATAAAAAGACCTACCCATTTGAGAGTAGAACCCTGAGACATAGTCCACCAGGGACGAACTTGGTTATCAATTTTTTGTGTTCACATTGCATGATTATGTCTCTTTCCTTTTAATCTTTTCCTTATTTATGGTGTACTTTAGTTTATGCTCATTTTATGCAATTCTTTAATAAGTCACCCGACGAAAAGATCCTGGATCAGTATAGGTTGCAGTATTTGATTTGGAAGCATCCCAATGGAAGAAGACACTTGGTTAGTGGGTTATTTAATACATAATAGGGAGGATAACACCCCCATTGGATTCTATGTTAGTGTGCATAAATTTTCAAAGTCAAAACACCTTGATGTTTTTATTCTTAAGTCTTGTAGTCATGTCTTGGTCTCTTAAAAATCATGTGTCAAAGTCCTAGGGTTATTTTTCCATGATGACTTGTCTTGTGTTTACTCATTTATGAGTCAAGTTTGGGGTTTGATTGGGTCATGTCTAATAGAATTAAAAAATTATCTCAAGTCATAGGTGAGTGGTTAGTCTTGTTCAAGGTCAAGTCAGTTTTGTCACATTGTTATCCCATATTCCTTTGTCATCATTTGAAGAGGGTGAGTCTTAAGTTGTTACATTATGTCTTTAAAGAGTCATGAGAGCATGATATGATATGTACTAAAGGTTACTTAGGATTTCTGATCCAAATTATACCTTTAAAATACTTGCAACCAATCAGTTTAAACTTTGTTGCAAAACCTCTTAGCATTTCGCAGCGACTCAATTATCAATGTCAAATCACAACAGAATTACCTTGTCTCCATAATGATAAGACATCATGGGAGTCAGTTCATGGGATTCAGTGTTTTCCTTTTCAATAGGGTTTATAGGGTCATATTTTATTTCCTTTTCTTATATCATGAAATTTCCAATTTGCTGCGAAAATTCCAATTTGTCGCAAAACTGTAGCTCGCTGCGAAAGTCCCTATTTGTTGCAAAAGTTCAATTTGATGCTAAATTTTAGAGATTTGTATATACCTTGGATTTCATTGAATATTTGTTTTCTTTTACAGATCTTTTGGTTTCTTTAACCCTATGCTATCAAAAATTTTATATCATTGTCTGCAACTAAACTCTAATTCAATGTCAAGATTCAGTTTGCTACAAAATTTCTGTCCAATTTTCTACGAAATTTCTTGTTGCTAAATCATTGTCTCTTAAATAAAATTTAATTCTATAGGATTTACTACAAATTTATTAAACTTAGATACCCCCTATTCCCACCACCATCATATTACTTTCCTCCATTTACAACCATAGAACCTGAACAAGCAAAAAAAACAAAACAAAGGAAAGCACTAGAGAAGTTTTGTAGCTTACTGTTTTTGCAGTTAACTTCAATATCAGATTCTGAGAATATGGTGATTGATATAAACAAACCAATATATTTTTTGCTTGATCACATATATATCTACAAAAACATCTCTCAGGTTTTGCATAGGTTTCATGGTTTGGGAGATTCAAATGGATATTTAGAGCCTATTTTTCTAAATTTTCGCCAGATTTAATTAATAACTAAACCCTATAAAATAGGAATTTAGAAGATTTTGTAATTACTTCTTTACAAAATGGTTGTAACCTCTTTATATCTGTATCTAGAGAAGGATTTCTACCTCCTTGGGTTTATATGGAATGCAAGACTATATATTGAATGGGAATGAAGAGTTTAGGGGGTGGAAGGAAAAATATAGCTTGTGCATGTTATTTTTCGAGTTTAATAAAATTATCAATGCATAAGTACATAATTTTCTTATCAGAGATTCATGTGGAAATTCTTCTTGGTATGTTTTATTTCTTGTGAATTTTTACCTTTTTACATACACTATTTTAAATGTCAATCTTCAATATCTAATTGAAAGAGAAGATTCATAATTCACCTATGTGCTCTGAGTTGCAACTATTAAATATTTCACCGTTTTTCTTCTAAAATTGCATTGGAATTCTTCTCTATTAGATGATCTAATGTAATGGGTTGTTATTTCTCATATATTCTACCATACTACAATGAAATTATTAACCAAGAAAGTGTTTTCTACCTTGCCTCTATTTCCTATATTGTTCTACCATCAGTCATTGATAACATTTATTGACATTCATCCTTTGACTCCATGCCCAGTGGTCTTTTCTTCAGCCCTACCAACCACATATTAAAAATCTTATCTTTATTTACAAATATTGTAAGCACATGAGCTATATTTGAGTTTTCATTAGACAACAGATTCATTCAGAGAGCCCTCTCTGGTTAGAAAGACTAGTTTCTAGCCTAAATTTGGTTTGAAAGAATTACCTTAGGATTTTTCTCCCACAGACAAGGAGAAATACCAAGTGATAACACGTCCTACCATGAGTACCAAGTCAGACATGAATCTCTCGGGAAGCCCTTCGACTCCCATATCCTCTATGACTAGTGGGGTCCCCTTGACTCCCTTTTCATCGGTGGTTTGGATGGCAGAGGATTCCTCATCTAATGCTACCCAACCCATGGGTTCTACTCAGCCCACTAGAAGGAATCCTTTTGTATTTCCAAGAGGTATGCCAAATAATAGTACTCAGACAATACCTTTGGCCACAAATCCATTTTCTTATGGTATGCCAGACGTGACTTCGCACTTGTCATCCTCGGTTCTTTTATCTCACATGAATCATATTTTTGGGTTTGAGGGCATGATGCCTCCTTTGTTGGACACACCTACCACACTTAGAGGGGGGGTGAATGAGTGTGGGGCTCTTTTTCCCAAAACTTCCCTCTTGCACAAAAACTCATCATTTAGCATTCAACATTTATTCATTANCACCAACTGAGATGAGGCAACAATCCTCAACATATATCGATCTGTACCATAAACAAGAGCATCAACCATGCACCAACCTGTGCCAAACAACCTGTAATCAACCTGTACCATAAACAAGTGCATCCAACCATGTACCAAGAATATACAAATCATGTGTCAACTACTCATCAACAATGACTCATCAATATGTACTAACATCATCAACTATACACCTCATGTATGTGTCAACTCTTCAACTGTTTGTCTCAACCATGACTAGGTTTGGATTAGTCAACAACCCTAACTTGAAATAATCATAACTTTGTACCTGTACTAAATAAAGATCTGAAACTGATACACAATGTTCTTCAGTGTGTTTTATGAAAATAATCCAAGTGGTACTACTTAGAACCTCTCAAAAAAGCAGTTATAGAAAAAATGGCATACCTTGCTGAATTCTGGCTTATTCGAGAGAGCGACCTTGTAGAGTTGTTGGCAGCCAATTTTTTTTTTTGTATTACTATAAAAACACTGCCTACACCTCTTGTCTTCTAAACGACAAATCTTCATCACACTATGTTTCAAGACATTTGTTTCTTTTTCGCGACAATTACAATTTGATTCCGATTTGATTTTTCACAACTGAAAGTGTGAAAACACCTCTCTCGTTGTCTGGATTGTCGTCATCTTTTATTGATTTGCTGAAAGACATTTGACCATTGGTTTATCACTTCACTGCAAAAGGYTCTTTCAAACTATAGCCATTCACTTTAAYTSTGCAACTTGATTTCTCTAGTGAAAGTGATGTCATAAATTTCTTAATTGCTTTTGGTTTTGTATGTGACTCAATTCTTATTACTTTGAACTCTCAACTTATCATTTTCATATGTTGCAATGTTTTGACACTTTGATTATGCTAAAACACATTGGCAATATTATGAGTTTAATTTCGTATAAAGTGGTGATAGTTTGAAGTTTTGCGAAAGTGTTTTGATCAACCTATTGGCATTTCGATTATTTGATGTTAAAACCCGATACAATTGTT
>JZKD02S1752346.1:61037-78057 GCA_000966675.3 Picea glauca | reverse complement strand
AGGAAAATACATATTATATTACATAAATCATCAGTCAATCAATCCTTTGACATCAATCAATCACTTGACATCAATCAATCAAACCATTGGCATCAATGACAACATGATCCAACATCCTTATACTCCTTTTTTGTTTGGTGAGGGATGTATCCCTCAAACAACTCCTACGTTAGGAGCTTGGAAGCCTCCTTCCTATGGACCCAATCCTAGCTACACTTTCATGGGATGGAGTGCTCAAATGGGAAGTCCTTATACTTCTTATATCTCACCCATCTTTCCTTATTCCATTGTTCCTATTCCTATGAATGATTTTATTTTGGATAACCTCCCTCTATCATCTAGTGTTTCATCTGGGGGGAGTCCATTTTATAGTATGGGAAAATACCTACATGGATTTCCGTCATCTTGGGGAAACATATATCCTCACATGAGTAATCCTTATCATGTCACTTTCTCCTCGCAAGAGTCTTCCTCGATAATTATTCCCTTACAAACATTTATGAATCAATTGGGAGAAGGATACTATCCTACTGGATAGGGCCATGGTGTATAGAAGAACCCTGCTTGGCCCACGATATCTCAAACCATTTTTTCCTGAGAGCATGTTCTTTGATGCTGCAACCAGTCATTGTAAGTCATGATGGAAGCACAAGTCCAATAACTGTGATTAATACTACAATTATGTCACCAACCTCTGCTAGTCATGTTGGAGATAGCTCAACAACCTCTACAAGTCATGTTGAAGACCTGCAACTAGAATGTACAAGTCATGCCGGGGGAAAGCAACCAACCGCTACAAGTCATGTTGGGGGCGCAACTCTAGTCACTTCTAGTCACCCTAAACAAACATCACCAGCCTATGCAAGTCATGTTGGAGGTATGTGTAACACCCTATTTCCCCCAGTTTGCAAATATAACTATATTATTCAAGAAACTATGGAAAACTCAAAGGTGTGAATGTTTAATTTGATGGAACTTTGTATAAAAGGTTGATGAATGTAAATTCTATTATTTTAATAGAAAATGGATACATGTTGCATGACTGCTGGAAAGGGGATGTGATAAGAGAGACCACATATGCTATGAAAATATGTTGGAGGGGACTAGGAATGTTTGCGTTAACCTCCACTGAACCAGTACTTTGCTGGATCTAATTTCTCAGGATTAGAACAACCCTCTGACCTAGGAATGAATTACAGTCAGGATAGTAGGTGGGAAGACCTCCTCAAGAGTTAATGAGGGGATGGGGTAGACCGCCCATCTGTAAAGCTTCCAAACCTAACCACAGACTAGGAATTCAGGCCACATGCAATCTTCCTGGGAAAGGAAAGAAAGGAAATCATGGGGGTCAAAGAGAAAATCTACGAAGAGTGCAGAGACAAGAGCGGAAGCTCTGGGATTTGAGGAAGAATTGTAAAAAAGTGTGTTCTAATCGTGGGGAATAGAGAATGAGATGGGAGAAGGAAAGTAACCTTCATCCCTATCTATTTATGAGCATGAAAAATATATTCAATCTAAGAGCATCGTGGTCTAGCTCGGGGGTGGCTAGTGGTAAATCTGTTAGGAGTGATTGAGCCCATGGTTGGGTGGAAATGGACACCCTTTCCAGCAACTGCTTCACGATATCTGGTTCTGATAAGTGTTTCCATACTTTATGCGTTGAATTGGAAATTAATATTTGCATGCATATATTTACTTATCTGTAAATGGTTCTGCATTGAAAAGGTTAAATTATGTATATATGTTGGTTTCCTTGAGGACTTGTGCTTCTGATTTTCCTGTATGATCCAATTTAACTCTCGAAGGTGTTTTCCCCAAGGCTACCTCACAGCTCCGAAATTGGAGCAAGCCTCTTGTCATTGCTACCATCTTGGTAACCTCACGCATTTACACCACTTAGTTTTCGAACTTAAGGTTCTGCGAACTAGGAAGACCTTTCCTTCAAACCAGTAGTCTGAGAGACCTTGAACTTGCACCCATGACCTTAACTAAAACCCAGCTAAGAGTAGAGTGCATAGCCTGAGATTCATTTGAAGGTCCATGTGACCTGGGTCTAGGAACCCTTTGCTAAGCCCGAAAGGAGCCAGTTCAGAACGGTTTCATAGTTTCAAGAGTTCGACGTCTGGAATGTCAAATTTCACGATAGTCAAAATTGCTTGAACTCCCTATGTAATAAGAGACATAGATGAATCAAGAAACTGATCGAGGAGATGAATGAGAACCTTTCATTGGGATAAAAACCTATCTTAGTCGTCAAAATGACTCAAAGACCCACTAGAATTAACAAATCAAACACCAGCCGCTTGATTAGATCGATTGTTGGAAATCATTGCGAAGCGTGGAGGTGAAATTAACAAATGTGCTAGTTCACGGCCCACAATCAACCAACGTCATTGATCGCATTGGATATGGAAGATAAACGACCATGATTGGAAAAATTTGGGAGAGCACTTCCCATATTGCAGAGATTGGGCCCTGCAATCAGTGTGAACCGTCGATCTGTGAACGAAGATCGATGGTGGGGAATCATTGTAGAGCACGGAGGTGAAATTAGTGGACATGCTAGTTCACAGCTCGCAATTCACTAACGTAATTTATATCATTGGGATGGAGGATCGACAACCATGATTAGATCGAGTTGGCCGAGTACTTTTCTGATTGTAGAGATTGAGCCCTCTGATAAAGAGTGAGCACATTGGGGCCCCGCAATGACTATGAACCATGGATATAAAGATCCTTCAGGAACCCTCACTACCATTCAGTCATGGGGATGTGAATATTAACCTTGAGATCATGTGGGAGACCATGTGTCGAGTGACAAGGTTTCCAGGTGTGCCTCTCAGAGTGGCCTAACAACGGGACCCAATGGACCCTTGAGCGGAAGTTATGAGCCGTAGATCTTCGAGGTTACATGGATACTCTCAGACTGTCAGATATAGGTTGTGGTTAGCCCAATGCTGACTGAATCCAGGAGAATAAAAGTATGAAGGCATGAGGATTCCCGAAGGATAGAGTCCCGAAGTCATCCCAGTCATTCGTTAGAAAAGGACGTGTGGCGGAAGATCTTCCACTTCAGAGAAAATTCACTCCGGGAGAAAAGTGGAGTTGGTTAGAGAAAGAACTCCTGAAGGCCGGAGCACCAGATTTCATCAGAGTTATCTTTCAGCAGAGGACATGTGTCAGTATATCCTTCATTTCAGAGGATAACCACCTTGGAGAAAGTGGAGTTGCGTGGATGGAGAACTCTCGAAGGCTGAAGCACTGGAGTCCATCGTGACCGTTGAATAGAGGAGGGCGCATGTTAGAAGATTTGACACTCTAGAAGGATTGCACTTCGTAGGTTTGTGTTTTTGAGTACTTTGGAATTTTCTGAAGCACGAAGTCCTGAACTAAATCAGAACTGTTGATGTTCTGCAGACGCGTGGTGTAAGATCGTGCAGTCCATAGAATTGGCACTCTAGAAGACTTGAGGAGAGGTTTTTTGGAATTTTTTGAAGTCCAGAGGCTCGAATTAATCATGGGTCATTGATATTGATAGAGAATGGGAACTGTTGATCCCCATGGCATACCCGAAATTTACCAATTCGACTGTTCGGGAGATTTGTGGTGTCATAAGTTGAAAACGTTCGAAGCCCGAAGCTTCGAAGCACCGAAATAAGAACCTGTTTTCTTGGAGTCTATTCATAGCTCGAGGTCATATGCGATTGTAGAAGAGGGAAGGGGCTAGTCCTAGAATTTAAATTTGAAGGTCGAACGTTGAATTCCCCACTATCCTGTGAGTTAGTCGAGGATCAAGCCTAGTCGTTGGATTCATTGGTGGATGTATCTCTGCCATATATTTAGGAAGGATGGAAGCTCTGGGATATCAAATAACTTGGGATGAATCATATTGAGTTGGATCCATATTTAATCCATGTGGCCTCGACCAATGAACACCCAAGGAGTTTGGGAGAGGTATATCTGCCAATTATGAGCTCAGTTTTGAACATGGAGACTGTGGTTGGAAATCTCTAGATGAGTAGAATGTTATAGAGACCCCGAATGGAGGATTTTATTTCTTAAGGAGAAATGTTTTTTGGTGCCTCCACCATGGGTGTGTTACAAATTGGTATTAGAGCATGGTTACAACACTTGGCCTGCTTGGGCTCAGGGACGAGTCATTTAAAAATCATGTTTAAAGTAAATTTTAAGGGTGACACTTTATCTTACTACTTCCCTAAAGAGTCTGGTTAAAATTTTATTGATGGAAAGAATAAAACTTTCTACTGTGTTTGTATTTAAGACATTTGAATTGTATGTTGTTAATAAAATAATACACTATTGGATAACAGTAAGTGTTTTGTTAGCACTCAATTAGTCAATGAATCATGAGAAATCACAAGCATAAAGGATGGCGACACACCATGAAGTGGGGGAGGGCTCCCACATTAGAGATGAAGAGTTTGACGATAGGAGGGAGGTAGAGACCCCTCGAGATCTAACTGAAACTATAAGGAGCCTTATGGATGAATTATAGATTTGCAAGGCTGACAACAAGAGATTGATAAAGGAGCAAGAGAAAAAAATGGAAATCAATGTAATATTGTTGCAGAGCTTATTCGATATACAAAGGCAGCTGCACCATCGACCTTCAATCAACCATGTGGATCGACGACATACAGAGAGAAGTCAAAGTCCACTTGAAATATGAAAATGTGGTCCCGTAAGTGTCCACACAGGGAGAAGTACCTCGAGGAAGGCCCAACCTGGAGGCAGGGGATGCTCATCAGGAGAGTACTCTGGAAAGGGAACTGGAAACTCCGCGGGATATTCTTGTAGGAAAACTAGCTCACATTCTTAGAAGAAAGGAAAGAAGCAAAAGAATTCCAAAATTCATGACCCTGAAGATTTCAAGATGTTATAGCAAGATTTGCCTCACCACTACTATCTTGTACAAAGGGCCTTTTTCCATTTCCCTATGCAGACTTGTCATTCCTTTTTGATGAATCCAGAGCCAAAAATATACATTTTTCCACATATACGCTCCCTATCATCTATGCAAGATGTGTATATGCTAGCTGCTCCACTATAGCCCGCATACATCGGGATTTGTGTCAGAAAATAAAAAATGAAGTCAGGTTCCCATGTCACGACATGAGATATCTGATCCTTGGCCTTCCATATACTGGAAACATTCCAACTCTTTCCTTTAGTTGCATTCTAAAGGCTGTAAAAGCACAATTCCAAACTATGGAAAAGAGGAGAAAGCATTCAACTTTGAGAGAAAATTTACTTTGGAGAAATTACTTCATATTGAGTCTTCATCCCTTTGTCTCTCAAGTCCGAACACAGTGTTCAGCCCCCAAGCTCTTTCCCTATTGTTGAGAGAACCTCATTGACTCTCTCCTATGAGCTTGCCTTTGGTGGAGGATTGAAGTGGTGGAGGCCTAGTTGGAAGGAACTTGGTTTCTTGGTTTCTAAGCATGCCGATACAGAAGTCTGTAATGTTGTCACTTCTGCTAATCAATTATTAATAGAAATACTCCTTTTTCGTCTTATTGGTATATTGAAAATGTATGATTATTATCTATGGGCGTGTTTGTAATGTTCATTAATGGATTATGCTATCTGATGTGCTAACCCCCCTTATATAATCATTATATACTTGCTTTTCTCATTTGTTAATAACTTATTGTAGGTATAAAGCTTTGGGTCGAAGTGCTCAATGATGGAACATCATGGAACGTTGGATCGAGGTAGGCCTCTTTCTTATCTTGCACATTAGTTTATATAGAATATGTTGGAATCAAATTGATTTCTACATTCATACATGTTTGTTGTGGTTTACCCTTAGCTATAGAGAGCTTTTCCCTCGTAACAGAATTGGCGACTCCACTGGGGATAGATCTTCCTTATAAGGGTTGAAGTACTTTTTCTTCTTTCATTTCTCTTTTTACTTTGTGTTTCTTGTCGTATCACTTCTTGAGAGATTATGTTCACTTTGGGTCTGAGTTTTCAGCCTTCTTGCCTTTGCTTGGCCTTGTTTCAAAGCATATACACTCTTTTTTCCTGACAATCACATATACCTGCATGTTGTCTCACTGCAAGATGCATATATACATCCTGTTCTCCTGAACAGTCGTGTATACCACTTCCCTTTGCTTGGTTTCTTGGTTTAGTGATTGTTGGGTGAGATTTGATGATTGCCGAACCTTCTTAGGTCTCTGTAGTGCTTGTTGAGTTTCTCTGGGTCGATAGGAAACTTGTTGGGAGTTGAATTTTTGGGTGTAGTCTTTATCTTTGTTGTTCATCCTTGTTTTTCCTTGAGTCCTAGGCTATTTTCTTGGCTTCTTGGTGTTCTGCTTGAGTTATTTCATTTATACACAATAGGATTTATATATCATGTTGCTTTATAGTCCATGCATTTTCTCTTTAATATATTGAAAATACAAAAAAATAGGCATTTTGCATTGGTCAACATTTTTCTCTTTGAACCTGTATCACTAGCTTAGTTCATTTAGAGAAAGATTGCATTTTACTTCTGAATTGCAGAGTTGAAATTGAAAATTGCACTGTTTTTATTAGCATATCATTCATTGAAAAGTTAAAGATAGACTTTGCATTATATTGATAGTCATTTTCTTGCAGAGTCGTAACATCATGAGTTTCACTTCCACACCCTTTTGAGTAGTCATGACCAATAAAATTTAAGCTTTAAACAAAAATTGATTAGTCATGATTTTATTTTTTAGGGTGCACAAACTAGCCTAGGATTTAGTGCCTTGGAATAGGATTTTTGTGAGTAAACTTCTCCAAGGAAATTAAATCAACATATGTGTCTGAGATAAGGAGGTGAGAAGTCCATTGTATAATTGGTAATATCAAAAGGCTCCACTCACACCAGAGTTAATCACGAGGTCGCATGAAGTTAGTTGAAGGGATAACCCCTGGATACTCACCTAGCGTCAGAGATATTTCTGTGGATTTATTCATATTTGGTGATCTTGCTAGTACCCATACCTCTGTGAGAGGCGGTGCTTTCAATGTTTTGAGCATTGCTACCCTACCCATATGGTGATCCAGACTTATGACTGCTCTCATGTGCATCGATTATACAGTGGTTTATTAGTTTATTATCTTAGGTATCTCATAGGTTACTTGCAGGGGTTATTCTTCTTGTACCCTTGGTCATATAGGGGTCGGAAAACACACAACCTTTATGGAGGATTACCTCTTCGGGGGGATCTGACTGACTGGTTGTTAAGCCCACGAGGGCCCTTATAACTGATTATGTTACCTCCAAACTTTAGCAGGGAGTGTTAGGTCCCTCTTGGACGAGACATACCTTCTTTAGCAAGGGAGGCCACTTAGCCACTTTATCCCGTTTGCATGCATATTGTCCATTCGAATTTTTTGTATGCTCTTTGACTACTAGTTGGCCTTAGAATATATTTTTATTTTGTAGAGTCATAAGACGTCGTGGAGTTGGACCAGCTTCCTCACCGGTCTCGTTGGTTGTTACAGTTACCACTGGTTTTTGAGTCCTTGCCTTCTAAAAGGCGTAGAGTTATTAGGAGTGGTACACACACATCCACCTTTCAGACTTGTGGTTCCACGAGGATGAGTACTGAGTCCAATCTTTAGAAAACTAGGAGTTCTTCGACTCGCATACCCACTATAATTAATGGCACCCCTTCGAATCCTGTAGCCACTACAGTTGCAGGGCTAGAGGCTTATGCTGGTACTATGGCTCGACCTGTAGTAATGCTTCATCTCTTGCCTCAAACCCTTTTGGGGGTTTCGGCCACTCACTGAGTTAGAATGTTCAGTCCATCCCTATGGATTCTAGCCCATTTTCTTATGGTATGCCTAGCCTCACATCGTAGTTTTCGACTGCCATCCCAAATGTTGGCCCTAATGCTAGCTTTAGACTTGGGGGCACTACACCTCATTACACTCCTTTCCCGTTTGGTGGTTCTCATATTCCCCAAACAAATTCTAATGTGGGAAGTGACCTATATCCCCACCCACTTGGTGCTGATTCTGACCAATCCTTTTGGTATGAAGAATACACTTCAATCCTCTAAATTCCCATCTGGAGGAGGTCAGTATTACACTTTGGGCAACCCCCAACCTATATCCAATTCGATTGGGGGAAATTTTCACAACCCCCAATTCAGATCTAATCTGACTGGGGGAAATTTTCATAATCTTTATCAAAACATTCCTACTGGAATGATGCCCAACCCATCCTATATGAATCAGCCTGAAGGAGGGCCTTATAATTCCAGACAGGGATTTGGTACTTACCCGAATCCTAGATGGAATATAGTTCCCAACACACAATCTGTCATGGTAGGATGGGGCCCGATGCCACAATCCCGTCTCCCTTTTTTGGCCACGCTCAATCTTCCAGACTTGGCTAAGTTAATGAATGACCTGGTACTTCATGATCCCTCATGGTCCCCCGTCCCCACCAAAATTCCTTCGGGCATTCCAAAGTTTGAGGGTAAGAATGGAGAGGACCCTGGTGAACACGTCACTAGCTTTCACCTTTGGTGCTCATCGAATTCCCTGAACCATGATTCCATTAGCTTACGATTGTTTCAACACACCCTCATTGGAGTTGCTTTGCAATGGTACATTGAGCTACCCAGGGGAACATATGGATCATTTAATCAGTTGGTAGTGGACTTTCTCAACCACTTTTTGTTTCCCATTCATTATGATGCTGGACTTGAACTTTTGTCAACCTTACGCTAGGACACCGCCACTCATATGTCAGATCATATCCAGGAGTGGCGTAGACGAAGGAAGTTGATTAAGACCCCTATCCCCCTGACCTTTCTTCTAGAATGGTTTCTAAAGTCTTTTCACCCTCCTATCTCGAAGGGCATTGCTACTTACGGTGTCTCCAATGAGGAAGAAGCTATCTTTAGATCCCAACAATTAGATTTAATATATGCTCAGTCTGAGATGTTATATCACCTTCTTCCAGAAGCACCACAGTCAAATTACAATCCTAGGAAAAAAAAAAGACCTCATGCTAATAACATTGTAGGGTCCACCAATGTAAATCCCAAAGACTCAGTAAGGAATTCTGCCAGAGGGTCAGCTTCGTCAAGATCCTCCAAACCCACCTAGTCAGCGGATGCACATTCTGTGCAATCGTCGAAAAACCCAAATGACGACCAACAACCAAATGGGAATAAAAGGAAAGGTTGAAACAACTGTAAGGGTGGAAAAAATGGTAACAAACCCAAGGACAAAGGTAATAATGGGAAGCAAAATGATAATGTTGGAGAGGGAAAGATAGAGAAACGTAAGGTGAATTTTCCTTGTAAACTTTGTACTGATGACCACCTTACACATTTATTTCCCAAACTCGCGGAGGCTACGAGGATTTTAAATCTATCGCTCGTTGTGCTGATGAATCCATTCCCATACAATCAACACTTAGCCTCAAGCTCCTTGAATGCCGAAAATGCATCTGGTGGAAGTCAAAACCCATCGTCACAAGATGGCGACCATGTTTGTATCAATATAGTTGACGTAAAAATTGACGTAGCCACCCGCTCTCGAGATTATTGCTCTTCAAAAGCTAGTACCAGCCTAGAAGATCCTCCTCCCCCTCTGAAGATGAACCTATAGATTGAGAAACCAGAGCCACCGCCTCGTATTCCGAAAGGATTACTCAAGCGCTCTACTCACAACCCTAATGCTAGAGCCACCCAGAACTACTCTATCGTTGACGATTTGGGCAAAACAACTTGTGCGATGTCGGCTTTGGAGGTACTCCAGACGTTTCCATCATAGAGGAATGCCCTACTCTTTTCCTTAGAAGCTATGGAGCCTAGTGGCTCAAAACTCATCAAGTTTGACGTCACATATGTGAATCCTCGCTTACCCTACCATGTGGCTTTCCAAATCCACATGGAGTATTCCAAGTATACTATCAAACGCACAGTCGTTGATGAAGGTGCTGCCACTTGCATGATGTCCTTGGTCTCATGGAAAGCTCTTGGTTCTCCGACCCTTTCCATGTCATCGAACATGTTGACTGCATTTGACGGTCATTCCTTCTGCCCTCATAGTATTCTCCCTGCCTTTCCGTTCTAGTTAGGTGGGAAGACGGTAGAGGTGGAGGTAGATGTAGTTGATGCACCTCTCAATTATAACCTATTACTAGGTCGCAATTGGACCTATGCTATGGTCGTTGTCCTATCGTCCATTTTCCGTATACTTTGTTTTCCTCATCAAGGGGAGATCGTGACTATCAACCAATTATCCTTTGTGTACTCTAGTCCTAATGCATCTTTTGGACCGTCGATCCTTGTGATCGACAATTCTCAGCCGACAACTGAGAATATTGGTGTCATAATGTATTCTTCCCTCATGGGTACTTTCAACTTCTCAGCACCGATTCACCACATTTACGCCATGTCTAGTAGGCATGCTTCAACAAGGAGGTCCATTCCTTTCCACACTTCCTATTTTAGTGATCCATGGACCCTACCTTCTTCGAATTCGTCAGGTGAAGGACAGTTGCATGCTGGCATGGAGATGCCTCTATCGACAGTAGAGATAGTGTATCATGTTGTTCTAGACTCTTCTGCCACTCCCAATCCTATTACCTCGCCGACAGACAAGGAGGATCCTATTCTCAGGCCTATATGGGCCACCTCGTCGTCCTGCTCACATGATTTCCTAGATGAGACTTTGCCTTCGTATGAAGCCATCCTCGAAGCCATGAATAGTTTTGAGAGACCTTGGGATGATATGCATCACCGATTTTATTTTCTCCCAAGTATTGAAAGAATCGAGCGAGATGATTTTTGGTCTACCTCAAGTGAGATAGTCGGTCATGCCGTAGTTCCACTTGATACACATGAAATTTTTGCTGAGGGAAATATGGCGAGTATTTATCCTACCGTCTTGGTCGATATGTCTGATAACCTTAGCAAGATTGAGAATGTAAATATAGGTGTGGATTGTTCACTAGAAGAAATTTTGATCTACACCAAACTCTTCAAAGAATTTCGAGATGTATTCGCTTGGTCATACGAAGAGATGCCAGGGATCGACCCTCGTATTGTCAAACATGAGATTAGGACTTATCCAGATGGTAAACCTGTTCGACAATGTCTCAAGGCTGTAAATCCTAGGAAGGCCCTTACTATTAAGGCAGAGGTGGAGAAGCTACTTAACACTGGCTTCATCTACCCCGTTCCCTTGACCGAATGGGTATCCAACCCCGTTCCCATGAATAAAAAGAAAGGAACCATCTATGTGTGTATGGAATTTCACGACTTGAACAAGGCTTGTCCCAAAGATAACTTCCGCACACCTTTCATTGATCAGATTCTCGTTGAGTGTGCGGGAGGCGAGATATTTTATTTTATGGACAGATTTTCAGGATATAACCAAATCCAGATCAAACCTGAGGACCAACACAAGATGACATTTATATGTCCTTGGGGTACTTTTTCATACCGGAAAATGCCTTTCGGCCTTAAAAATGTCAGAGAAACCTTCCAATGTGCCATGAATTTTGCTTTTCATGATCTCAAGCACATAGTCGAAGCCTACCTTGATGATCTTCCTGCTCACTCTCGCAAGAGAGTGGATCATGTTATACACCTTCGGCTAGTTTTTAAAAGATGTTGTTACTATAGAATCCGGTTAAACCCTCATAAATGCATATTTTGCATTAAGTTTGGTCGTCTCTTAGGGTTTCTATTTTTCGAGACCGGGATCATGGTAGATCCTATTAAGGTTGAGGCAACACTTCAGTTGCCTCCCTCGCACACACTTAGACAACTTCAAGGTTTACAGGGGAAAGCTAACTTTCTACGTCGTTTCATAGTGAATTATGCCAATATCACTAAGGGTTTCATGCACCTCTTGAAGAAATTCACTCCATTTATCTGGGATGAGTGAGCCTAGGAGTCTTTCAATGCTTTGAAGAAAGCCTTGGTATCAACCCCTCTGCTGAAATCCCCTGATTATAGTAGAGATTACTTGTTGTATATTTCCGCGTCTGTTGAGACGATTGGTATGGTTATAGTTCAGGAGGATGATGAGCTCCATGAGCACGTCATCTACTATCTTATTCGAAATCTAGTTGTCCTTGAGCTTAATTACTCTCATGTTGAAAAGCTAGCTTCGGTTGCCATTCACGCAGTCCAACATTTATGACACTTTATATTGCTTTGCAAGACCACATTGGTTGTTGATGTCAATCCTTTTCAATACGCCCTTACCAGATGTATCATAGGGGGGAAATATAATAAATGGATTGTCATCTTATAAGAATTTGAACTCGACTTTTCTTCAGCCAAGTCCAATAAATCACTAGTTTTTGTGGAGTTAATATCCAATTTTCCACGATTAGATGAGCATGTTGTCCATGTTGATTCATTTGCAGACGAACATATTTTCCTTGTCTCATCGTCTTACCCCTGGTATGGAGACATTGTTTTATATCTTCAAACCTTGAAGTTCACTTAGCATCTCTCATGAGATGATCGATGATGTGTTAGATATCAAGCCAAAAAGTATACCATTGTCGATGAAACTTTATATCTCCAAGGAATAGATAATAGCTTACATCGTTTCTTATCTCACGAGGAAGCTAAGTCAGTCCTAAATGATTTCCACAAAGGGGCTTGTGGTGGTCATCTATCTGGGCTGGCGATAGCCCAAAAAATCCTACGAGCTAGTTATTTATAGCCCACTATCTTTAAAGATTGTATCGAAGCGGTTAAGAAGTGTCACCCCTGCTAGGTGTTCACTCGGAAAATGTGCTCGCATCTAGCCCCTCTTCACCCAGTCATTACCATCAGTCCCTTCACCAAGTGGGGGGTAGATTTCATCGATTGCAACCCAACTTCACCCGGGGAGCACCAACATATTATAGTGGTTGTTGACTACTTCACTAAGTGGGCCGAGGCCATGCCTTCCATAAAATTTGATGGGAATACTGCAACCTTCTTCGTGTTCAACCAAATTATCGCCCAGTTTGGTATCCCGAGCGAGATTGTCACTAATCATGGAAGTCACTTTTAGAATGAAATGATGGTAGAACTAGAATCTAAGATGGGTTTTAGACACGGTCATTCATCCCCTTATTACCCCCAAGAAGCTGGGAAAGTAGAGGCCGTCAACAAGTCTCTCAAGACTATTTTGCAAAAAAATGTCAGTCGGAGTAATTCGAACTGACATATCATGCTATATCCCGTGCTTTGGGCATATCGAACCTCGGTTAAGAATGCCACCAATTTTTGCCCTTTTCAGTTAGTGCACAACGTGGATTTAATCCTCCCCATTGAATGTGAAATCCCTTCTCTCAAGTTGGAAGTTGATCTCCTACTTGACACTTTAGATTTAGAGTGATGCCTTGTGCACCTAGAGAGTCTTGACTAGCAGTGTTGGGACACCTTTATGACTATCGAGGCAAACAAGAAATGTGTTAAGGTTCAGTACAACAAGTTTGTCTTTCCCTAGTTGTATGCTGAGGGTGACTTGGTCCTATTATATGATCAAGCCAAAGAACCGCTAGGGGCAGGCAAGTTTAAACCCATGTGGCACGGTCCTTACATCGTGCGACGAGTCCTAGAAAAAGGAGCCTATGAGTTGGAATATTATGAAGGGAATGAGTTGGTTGAGCCCATAAATGGGCTCTACTTGAAAAGGCACTATGCTTGAGCCCCAGGATTGGGCGGAACTCTTTGTATACTAATGTAAATTTAATGTATATATGTCTATTTTCTCCTTTTCTTTTGTCTTTAGCTTGCTTATCACATTTTCTCTTTGTTGGAAGATGTCAACGGAGTCTTCGGTCTACCTAGGATTCGCAGATGGATCAGCTAGTCATTATACACGAAACTTTGCCTCCGCCGCTTGGGTGGTTTACTCACCCGAGGGTCTGTTGGTATCTTCAGGTGGCACATGCCTAGGGCCATCCACAAATAACGTGGCCAAATATAACATCATCATAGAACTTTTGCACGATGCTATCTCACATGGTATTCACTCTTTAGAAGTTTACCTGGATTCCCAGTTAGTAGTATGTCAGTTGAATGGCCATTACCGCATATGCGATCCTACTTTACTCCGTCGATTCCTACGGGCACGTATTTTAGAATCACAATTTGATTTTATTACATATTATCACATTCTTAGGAGTTCAAATCATGTATCCAATGCCTACGCTAATTACATTTTAGATTGGCATTTGTCACATTAATAAAGAAAATAAAACTATTAAATCAATGTACACATTGTAAGATATAAGTAAATCTGAAGATCCCCTTTTATATATTTCAAAATATGGTGTTTATATTACAAAATTGGGGCCAAAACCCTCAATACACATATACAGCCGATATACATATCCCAAGACATCTACGCATGTGGTGCTAGATGTGCATCATGATAGAAAACCATGACATTTGCGAGATGCCAGAAGAGTCGTACCCATGCTCTAGGTACAACAACTACCTATCGCTACATGGCTTCAGGTAGATCCTCTACCTAAACCATAGGAATCCTCTATGTCAAACGAGACAGGTTTCCCTGCATGTTTTGTAGGACCCTTTCTGCTTCTCCTCTCGCCACCTCACCTCCCCGGTTCCTCCATCTATGTCAAAGGAATCCCTTTGGATGTCACGGAACCACGTCTACGATTACACATGTATCTATTTAATATTCAAACACCATTCAAAAATATTTTTGTTCTTTAAATACAAAAATACAAAAAAAAAGAAATATTTAAAAACTTGTTACTTATATCACCATATTCGGCCCCTGATGGAAGTGACATATCAGGATCTCCTCTGAAATTGATCCCCACATAGGTATAGTCATCCATAGCAATGATTTTCTGCCGCCACCAGAAGAAAAAATCATCGTTGTAGGGTGTTGATACCCTACCTCCCCCCTGCCATTTCATTACCTCGATCCACCACATCATGGATGGATGACATGGTTCTCTAGGAAGGATCTCCACTCTAGGTCCCAGACCCGGAACCTACTCAAAAAACAAAGTGCAAAGAATAGAGGCAAATCCAAAGTTTTTCTTACTCCCATGTTTTCAATTTGTCATCTGACCCTTCATATTGGTCAGCAGTGAGGTACACCAATCATAGACAATGGGTATAGCACGCTCTACTGCGTAAAACATAAGTGGTCTCTATGCTTGATGCAACAAGGTTGAACATATGATCATGGTAAGCACGAGCAAAATGATCTTCGAACTAAGGTTACTTATTGCCCGGATGGGGACGTGGCTTCCCACCTTGGGAGTCCTTTCTACACAATGGGCATCGATCTACTCCTCGATCTTCATCCCACTCCCCGCTCCGCATGACTTGAGGTTGACAACCTCCCCTCGACGTGATAGACTAGTCAAGAAGTAGATGTCCTCTACTTCGATCCTCAATGGTTGTCCATCAAGGACAAATCTCTCGCTATCAAGGTCCCAGTAACCCACCAACATCTCCAACAACCCCACTTGTGCCCTCATTCCTTTGTGATCAGGGGATCAAATTTTGCTCAAAAATGAAAAGTGCTCGGAATCGCTTCAAACCGGAAGAGAGCATAGGCCTCATCGTTGCGAACCCAACGTAACTCGTTTCGTCTCAAACAAACATCGAGAGCGATAAATATTGCAATCTGTTTATAAAGTCAAACAGGCAAAAAAAGGACGCTGGCTGTACAGTCCGTACAGTCCGTACATGATGACATGGCAGGGTTGTATGACCGTACGCTGACCTGGCAGAGGTGATGTGGCAGATTCTGGTTGGCAGACGTTGGATGAATCCTGTGTCGACATGTGGCAGTTTTTGGGTCAATGATTGGGTGCCACGTGGCCCAGTCATGGGCTGCCATGTGGCACCCCAGTATTTTTTGTTGTTTTGTTTGTTAAAACATATTGGAGTTCGTGGGGTTCGACCCCCGGAACTGCCTACCAAATGGTGCCTTCACAAAGTCCATCTGACCAACATAACACCACTTATGCCTTGTAATGTATACGAGGGTTTTTGTATTTGAATTAACATGTTTGTATATTTTGTCGGGGGGTCGGGCTGGGGCTTAGCCCCAACCCGTAGTCATATCATTTGTTATGTGACAGTATACATATATATATCGTGCGGGGTTTTTTAGTTTTCAAATATTAAACCCGTGGTTCTATTGTATACCATGTGACCCTTTGTTATATGCACGTGGGGTTTAAAAAAAATGGTTTAAACAGTTTTAAAAATGACCCGACATGTGTCGTTACCACATTCAGTTGCAAACAGAGCCCTTTTTATCATAGCGCGAGGTCATATTATGACCCATATGCCCGAGGTGCTAGGCGGTTAGGGGCTGGTGCACCCATAACCATCCTACATTTTGCACCATTGGCCCGGTTGCAACCGGTGCTGGGTTGTCATGCTATTTATTGATTGTGTGCCAGGTTCATTTCAAAAGGGTGCGTTTTGTAGATGTAGAGACAATAAGCTTGAAGGGGGGACTTCCAGGAGGCCTAACTTCTTCGTTTTTCGACCGATTGAGGTGTCGAAAAAGCCCAGCTAGGGGTTTTTGGATGCTCTGAAGCCATTGGAGCAGTCGGTTGGTCAGTTTGAGCATTTTAAGACATGTTTTTGATCACTTTGAGCAATTAATAATAAATGATCCATTGGAAGTTGGACCAGGAGATGTAGCCCAAGAGAGGGGTGAACTCCTTTATCAATTGTTGTGTTTATGTGCTTATGTTCATTGATTATGCTGTTGTCTATATGTATTTTGCACGAGTAATCATTTAATTTATGTGTTTCAAAGTTGATCCATTTTATTTTAACACATAACATTTACTTGCAATAATTTTAAGATTTTCAAGTCTTCTTCATTTTTAGATCAAGTTGGTATCAGAGCACTGGCTTTTGAAGACTTGATTGTTTGCAAGTTTTGTTTCTAATGCTCACAAGGTTGAAACTCACAAGAGGAGAAGGTCAAATTGTGGAGCCAAGTTCTCATCCGACAAGGAGGAAGCATA
>JZKD02S1752346.1:10781-21430 GCA_000966675.3 Picea glauca | reverse complement strand
TTAAATAATTTATTTTGTATTCACTTTGAATTATAGTACACTCATCACTTCACTTTATTATTTACGTTCTAAAATATCTTAAACCACTTTGACTACTTTGACCTTTTGGGGCTTCTAGATAACATATGGGGGTCCTCAAACTTCGTAAGGCCATAAGTCTCAAACCGTGAGGAGTTATGTGGTGTTCCACATAACACCAGAAATGGAATGACATGTACTATCCATATAGAATAGTATTACCTAAAAATATATCAAAACTCATACCATTATCCATCAAACAAACTTGGGTCCATTAACCAAACCTGGGTTCTCCAACTTCTCATGGCCATAACTCTCTAACCGTGAGTTATGTGACATTCCACATACCACCAAAAATGGAATGAAATGTACTATCAATATAGAATAGTCTTACCTTAAAATATATTAAAATTCATACCATTATACATGAAATAACCTTGGGTCCATTGTTATTGGATAAATCCGTAAGTGCGGACACAAACTGATCTCCCTAGATCTACCTAGATCTAGAACAAAGCAAGACAAAATAATACTCTTTCCCTAGATTTCAACTATTGAATGTACTAGAAGGAAAGAACAAAGGACATACCTTATGATCGCTTCCTATGGTCTTTGTTGCTCCTGTTTCACTCCAATGCTCCTATGAAGTCAAGACCAAGACAACACAAACTAACCAAAGTGAAGAAAGCACAATCTATTCAACAGTCGATCTATGTATATGATCAAGGAGTTATACAATAAAGTGGAATTAGCTTTACGGGAAAGAGACATATTACTGTATCATATTGATGGAAAGTAAATATTACAACCTGAACCTTGATGTTGCAAACTTCCTTTCGATGGCCCTTGACTTTGACACACACACTTTCTCACTTGCATGAAAAAGATCAACCACCTTTGATAAACTTGCTAGGATTCTTAGCTGATGTAGCATCAGTCCTTCACACAATCCTTTTCACTAATTCTCCAATGAATCTCTTGCTTGTTTGCTTGCTAACCTTTTCCATGAGAATCCCTTCAATATATAGGAGAGAATGAATCAGTTACTTGGATAAGAATGATCCCAAAATATCAGGAAATCCAATACTTAGATAACCATTCAAATGCCATCTCATCCTTCTAGAAGATTCCCTTCTAGAAGCTTCAAGAATTTCTCTTTTTCCCTTCTTTAGAAAGTGTTCGCACCCTAGTAGTTATACACAGTGCGAACTTCTCGCACCCTGGCTTAAGGTATCCTGCAAGAATCATACATTCTCGTAGGCAACTATACTATTAGCCTGCGAACCTTCTTCAAAAATGATATTTTTGGAAAGAGAAGAAAGTAACTTTTCTCAGGAGAAAGTTCTAATGAAGAGCCTGAGTGCATCATAATCAATACAACATCATGATGACCAAAATTATGGGTAACATCCATTACCCAAACCTTTGTGCTACCGGAATTCGCTACCAGACTTTCTCCAAGGGTTGACATCAATCTACAATATCACTCTCCAGTGGTTGAAATCAATGAAAACCAACAATCCATACCAACTATCCATCAACCTAAGCCAACTATCTAACAGATTACCCATCCCAAGTAGAAGCTATAATTTCAACCTACCACTTGCAATGAAAGGCATCCATGTGGTAGGATCAACTTAACGAAGACAATAATATTTATGAGAAAATAATCTCATGGAGGCAATTCAAGGGATATTTCCAAGAGAAATATTTTTCTGAGAATTACTATGAAAGAAAGATGAAATATTTCTTTGAAATAAATTTGGGAACCATGACAATGGAGGAATATGAGAAGTGGTTATTTGAAAATTTGAAGTATGTTGACTTCATCAAGGATGAGAAAGTCAAAATCCAAATGTTTCTAAGTGGGTTACACTCTTTTGTACAATGATGAGATTCAATATGAAAATCAAAAAACCTTGGCAGAAACCATAAGGAGATCAAGACATCTGTATGAACAGAGCAAAGGAAGAACATTTTTCCAAAAATATTGGAATGACAAGATGAAGGACAAGAAGGATCAAAGGAAGAAGGGTTTTAAGCCACCCTTTTTTAGGAATAATTCCCAAGAAAATCAGCATGATCAAGTCACCCAAAATGAACAAAAGACTATAGATTTATTTGGAAAAAAGGCCAAGATAGAAGCTAATGCAATGTTGGGTTTGTAGGAGAAATCATATATATAAGATATATTGGTTAGTTCAGTTAACCGCGACGGCTAAGAGGAAAACCAATGAGTTGGTTAAAGATTGTCCGACAAATATGAATGGACTCAATACAAAGGTGGATGTAAACATCATACCATTGGGTTCATATGACTGTATAATTGGTATTGATTGGTTGGAGAAACATCATGTTGTCCTAGAATGTTACAAAAAGACAATCACATGTCTTGATGAGGAAGGGAAGGAAGGAAAGATTCAAAACATTCCAAGAGTTGTAGTTATTAGAGATATTTCAATTATGCAGTTGAAGAAGAGCTTTAGGAAAGGATGTCAGATGTTTGCAACCCATATGGATGAGGCAGCCAAAGACAAAGTGGAAAGCATTGAAGACCATCCAGTCATGAGGGATTTTGAAGATGTTTTTAGAGAAATTTTGGGACTACCACCAAAAAGAGACATTTACTTATCTATTGATTTGGTGCCAGGAGCTGCCCCAGTGTCTAAGATACCTTACAGAATGGGTAAACCAGAACTAAAGAGTTGCATATGTATCTTGAATAACTTTTGATGAAGGGTTACATACACCCAATTGTGTCACCTTAGGGAGACAAAATTATTTTTTTGAAGAAGAAGGATGGAACCTTAAGGTTGTGTATTGATTTCAGGCATCTTAATAAGGTTACCATAAAGAATAAGTATCCTTTGCCAAGAATTGATGATTTGTTTGACTAGCTGCAAGGTGGAAGAATCTTTTCGAAGATTGACTTGAGATCATACTATCATCAAGTAAGGATAAAGGAAGAATACACCATCAATATTAAACATTCAGAACAAGATATGGGCATTATGAATTCACGATAGTGCCATTTGGGCTATCAAATGCCCCAACAATTTTTATATGCCTGATGAATGGAGTGTTCAAAGAGTACCTAGAAAATTTTGTGATTATGTTCTTAGACGATATCCTCATCTATTCTAAATAAGAACATGATCATGAGAAACATTTAAGAATTGTGTTGAAAGTTTTAAGAGATCATAAATTGTATGCTAAGCTAAGTAAGTGCATCTCTTACCAAAAGACGATGCACTACTTGGGGCATATAATTTCAGCGACATGGATAGAAGTTGATATTGAGAAGATAGAGGCCATTACAGGATGTGTTATAGATTATTTTTATCACCCTCATGACCATTAATGATGTACACCTATCATTTGTATTTAGAAGGATCAAGGGCCTAAATCCTTGAAGAAAAAAGAAGACACACTTTCACTGAGAAATTAAATTATCTTTTCCTTTGTAAAAACATTATAAAAGGGGATCGTCACACCTTTCTTAGTGTTAAGGGTGCGACAATATAGGATCATCACAGGCTGTACCACAGTGGTCTACAGCGTCTTCGTAGTTTTCTCAGTGTTAAGGGTGCATCGATTTTCCGTAAGAAGAAAAAGAGAAACTTCTCGATGCTTCTAGAACAGAAGCTTCAAGGGTGAGTTGGCCTCTGATCTGTTTGGATGTAATTCACATCCCTGATCTCTTGGGATCATCCTAACCTCCTCACCTAATCCTTTTCATCTTATAAAAGGAGGGGAGTTCTCATGGGGAAAGTTAGATTTTGGGTGTGAGTTTTTGGAATGGCTAGTTCTTGAGTTTTATAGCTTGGATTTTTTGGGCCTATGTTGGCTTTGAGCTTTTCTTTGTCAATATAGATTGTTGGTCTCAGAATCTATGGAGAAGAAGTGTGTGGGAAGCAAGGAACTGTTGGAAGGAACCTGACAACATCAAGGAATTTGGTTGTATCTTTCTTCCACATTCTTTAATACATATATACTTTTCCTTTCCTATATGAACGTTATTTGTCCATATTGTATGATTCCTTGATCACATACATAGTTTCATATATAATAGACTCTATTATTATTGTCTTTGTTCTCTTGTGTTTTTTTGCAGATACTTCTCCATAAGCCTTGTGACGGAGCTGGGATCACATTGGAGAGGTTAGGTCTACAACATTTAAAAGGTATGCTTTGGATCCTCTTCTTATTTGATATCTGAAATATAAGAAAAGTTTAGTGTACTATTTGTTTTGTTCTAATTTCAGGGTGGAACTAGGGAGATCTGTTTTTGTCCGCACTTACCGATTTTTCTGATAAAAAAATTGGTGAACATAATGGGGAAGGATTGTTTTCCTAGTTTTTATTTATTTTTTTCTTTGAATTCTTGGGTTATGTTTTTTGAGTCACTGGGAGATCCAGATTGACTCTCTGGCTATTTAATTTCACTGGAAAACCTTCATACTTTTTTTTTTCCATTTTTCCTTTGATCGTTGCACCCTTCTTTGAGAGACAGTGCAACGATCTGGCATCAACACATTATTTCATGAGAGATAGTGTGACATCGTCACACTGTGGCCTTCTATGATCTGCGACGATTTAGGATCGATGCACTTTGTTAGTCCTACAACTTGCGATGGTTGTGAAAAAATTTAGCTTTTGTTGGTTTTCACTGCCTAGATCTATGATGAGTGTTTGGGGTGATTTGTTTGTTCTGTTTACAGTCTTATTGACATCTTTGAATCTGATTTTATTCATTCTTTGCTTTTTTTTAGCTTGTTTTCTTTTGAAATATTTGATCTCTTTCTTTGACTGTCTTTCAGTTACAAAGCATTGTTTTTCTTTAGAATTGTTTTGTGAAAGAACACTTATTTTTATGAATAGTTCGTTTTAAAAGAAAAATTGTAGTTTGGGTTGTTTTTGTTTTGAAGAAACTCATTATTTCTTTTAGTATATCTTTGAAAACAAAAACAAAAAAAATTCTTTCTTTGCATTACATTGGGGGAATCTTTGCATTTGAAGTAGCGAAATTGCATGGTTTTTTGGCATTTTTTGGTTTTGAATTATTAAAACAATTTCCCCCTCATGGCAGGGGGAAAAGAATCGTGTATTAGTGTACAATATCTTTGGCTCATTTCTTGAATATCTTGATATTGATGAGTTTAATAAAATTTTGGGACATCGTGCATCTGGGAATGATAATTGTTTTCTCCTTCTCGTAATATAGATTTCATCAAAGTGAAATACTTGCATTCTCATTTCTTTGCATTGTTTAGAGTCGGTCAAAAAATCATTTAGTCCATGCCATTTTCCTCTTCAGTAAACAACAACCTTAAAATAAAGAACTTATAGAAAATGATTAGACATTTTTATACTGTTTGGTAGAAAACCTACATTAGCTTAAGGTGAAGGGTTTTGGAATAGGTTGAAAGGATAACTTTCCAAAGATATCAAACAAACATAGAATCGTGTGCTACGGAGAGGTAAAATCCACTTATTACATTTTGTCTTGGGAAGCCCTTCTCACACAAGCATAAAAAATGAGGTCACATTGAGGCCAACAGAGTTACTAACCCTGCTTTGTTGGTCTTGTTGTAGTGGTTGCACATATTATTGGGGGTCACTTGGGAAAAGAACCCTATGTGGGGTATTCTCAAGTTGATTTTGGGCTCAGTTACCCTTCCCTTGCACATGTATCGAACTGTCGACTGTTTCCCCAGGCATCATTCTTGTATTTGGTAACTTTAGTGTCCTTTCTCTTTTAGGTAATCAACAAGGTGACAGTGAAGGGGAAGTCTTTGTTGTACCTGGAATCGACGTTGACCAAACTCACTCGAGCTCCTTGGAGGGTAAATCCATGTTTATTGTGTGGAATCTTGCACCAAGGCATAAGTGCATTAAGTAGTTTGTCAACGTGACTTTTCCACCCGCTCTATCTCAACCCCTTCTTACATTGTTCCTACGATGTTGGATTTCATCACCAACTAGTGCATTCATTGTGAGATGTTTTTGTTTGCTTGCTTACTTCCTAGATTTTTAGCGTGTGTTGTTTGTTTTCCCTAGAATACTCTAGGTTGGATCTTTGTTTAATGGCATTAGTTCCTGGAATGACCAATGAAGCAACCCCTGCTACGGGGGAACCTTTTGTTTTTCCTTCTTATGGAAACCTTGGTCCTCCTTACATCACTACTTTGAGCCTTCTAGGTCTCACAATTGGATTACAGGTATGGTTGTTTTCCACTCAAGTAATGTTGTGGTTTCAAACAAATATTGCATCGACATGACTGTTGGACCAACCAAATAAGGATTATATTGTTGGGAAACTAAAAATGACTCAAAACCAAAAGGGCCATTAGACAAGGACCGTGTTTTTCGTACCACAACAGTAGCAGGGAACACAGACCACATTTTGCAAATTCTACAAAGGAACTTGGGCTTACATCCTATACATTTATGCTTATCAATCATATCAATGCCCCCAACATGACTTGCGGTGGTTGGTGACGTGCTCATAGCATAAATTGCAGAAGCTAGTAGCATACTGTAACACACCCATGGTGGACGTGCCAAAATTTCATTCTCCCTAAGAAATAAAATCCTCAATTCGGGGTCTCTATCACATTTCGCTCGTCTATATATTTCCAACCATAGTCTCCATGCTCAAAACCGAGCTCAGAACTGGCATACATACCTCTCCCAAGATCCTCGGGTGTTCATTAGTCAGAGCCACGTTGCTTAAATATGGATCTGACTCAATATGTTTCATCTCGAGTTCTCTAATATGTCGTAGCTTCCATCCTTCCTAAATCTATGGTGAAGTTAATCTCCACCTATTTATGGTTTCATGTTGTCGCATGCAAGACTCCAAACAAGATCTGGACCAACTTGGAAGGACTCTTTGGAAAGCAGGATGAGATGTGTGGTCATATGCTTGAGGTAGAGTTGAATACCTTAGACCCTAAAAGTTTTGATAATATACATGATTTATTTACTAAATTTAAATCCTTGATTTTGAGCTCGGGTGAATGTTGTATTGACAATTCTACACAAGAGAAACAACTTATTCTAACAATCTTGGCCAAGCTTGGACTATAATGTGTTGTATATGTTTCTGATTTCCATTCTGGCAGATGTCTTTTGGGTGCCAATAGGAAAATTCTTACGATGATTTAGTTCAATGAGTCTCTCACACAAGAGAAAAAAAAACTCATACAGATGAGCCTCATGAAAGATCCCAAAACACATGCACTCACCATGCATGATGGAAAAGGGTCATTCAATCAGAAATCGAAGCAGAAACGAAAGGAGCTATTACATTCAGAGTCAAAGAAGGAGGGATATTCCAAACCCTTCAAGGATTCTTTAGGTTCCAAAGATTCTTAAAATTCTAAAGGGAAGAAGAAGAAGTCAAAGTTGTGAACATATTGCAATAAACCGAATCATGAAGAATCCACATGCATGAAGAAGTAGATCGATCTTACGACACACGTACTTCAAAAAATAACCTTGAAGACTTCATTCCTGAAGGAGCCAAGAAGAAGAAGGAAGAAGACAATGCACCTAAGAAAGGTAGTCATCATGCTCTGCTTGAAATTAATTCATCATCTGATTCATGAATTATAGATTCTCGTGCATCACATCATATGGCAGGTAAAGAGGAAGTTTTTACTTCTTTGAGTTCATGCTCTGGACCTCCTATTCTCATGGGGGATGATACTCCAATAGCAGTTGTAGGACAGGGAAGAGTGGAACTCCCTAATGTAAGTTTTGAGAATGTCTTACATGTTCCAAATGTTTCTATAAATATGCTTTCAGTTTATCATATCACTCAAACATGTAAAAGGGTTTAATTTACATCAGATTCAGTTACTGTACTTGACATGCATGATAGTTCCATTATTGCAGTTGGCGAGGTAGATAACAAATCACGGTTGTATGAGTTCACTAAGTTTATTGACTATAACTCCTCTTTGTTACTTACACATGCTAATGATAGTAGTAGAGTATGGCATGAGATATTTGGTCATTTAAACTTTAGGTACATGCAACAACTTTAGAAGCAAGGAATGGTCAAAGGCTTGCCAGAAATTCAATTTTCTAAAGGGGTTTGTGAAGGATGCATTCTTGGCAAGCATCCTGAAGAGAAATTTGAAAAGGGGAAGTCAAGGAGAGCCTTCTCTTCCTTGGATATTGTTCACGGTGATCTTATGGGTCCATTTCCACATTGGTCCATCAACAAAGCAAGGTATGTTCTTACATTTATTGATGACTACTCACGCTATACTTGGGTTTATTTTCTCATACAAAATTTTGAATTTTTTGAGCATCTCAAAGACTTCAAAGCTTTAGTAGAGACACAAACTAGGAAAAAGATCAAGATCCTCTATACAGACAATGGGGGGGAGTATATCAAAAAATATGTTCATAATATTTGTCGTGAAGGTGGTATCCAGTTGCAGCACAAAGGTCCATACACTCCACAACATAATGGATTTGTTGAAAGGAAGAACATGCCTCTCAAGGAGATGACCAGTTGCATGTTGCATGCAAGATCACTTCATTCCAAGCTTTGGGATGAGGCACTTAACTGTGATACTTACATATAGAACAAAACACCTCATAGATCTATTGAGGATAGAACACCCTTTTAGGGTTGGACAAGTGACAAACCATATGTCACACACTTCCGCATCTTTGGATATAGGAGATGGGCCCCTATTCCTTCTGAAAAGAGGAAAGCCTTAGATCCACAGAGCACACCTTGCATCTTTGTGGGATATCCAGATGATGTGAAGGGGTACAGATTGATTGATCCCTCTACAGACTGGCTCATCATTGAGCACATTGTTCAGTTTGAGGAGAGTCCTTTGCATGCTACTCCAGTGCAACATGCAGAGAATCTTGTGCTTCCATCAGTTCCAAACATCAAAGATGATGATTCCACACCCTCAAATGCTACATATTTAGACACAGATTCATAGGATTCTATACATGAAGATGAGCAGGTAGTATAGCCAAATGAGGAGATAGCATCGGATCTTTATCAAATGACCAAGTGGGCAGAGTCCACACTGCAAGTAGTAGGTAACCTTGAAGGGGATCCATTGGATTCAAGGAGGAGTCGATCTCAACATGTGGATCCTTCTCATGTACTTTCAGCTTCTGAACCAACAATGCCCATGCATTGCTATATGGTTCAATATTTTGATCCACATACCTATAGTGAGGCTGTTAGAAATCCACTATGGGAAGTAGCCATGTAGGAGGAGTATGACTCTCTCCTAGAGAATCAGACTTGGGATCTGGTTCCACTTCCATCGGGGAGGAAACTCGTCAGATGCAAATGGGTCTATAGGACCAAGAGAGAAGTAGATGGTTAGGTGAGCAGGTACAAGGCCAGATTAGTTACAAAATGATTTCAACAGATTCATGGGATATATTATGATGAGACCTTTTCTCCTGTAGAAAATATGGACTCCATTCTCTTTTCTCTAGCCATTGCAGTAGCCAAAGGATGGGAAGTTCACCAGATGGATGTGAAGAATGATTTTCTTCATGATGACCTTCTAGAGGAGATCTACATGGAGAAGAAATCCTATTTAGTATGCATACTAAAGAAGTCTCTCTATGGCCTCAAGAAGGCACTTAGAGCATGGTACACAAAGATGGATTCTTACTTGCTTTCACATGATTTTGTTAGATGTAAATCTGATTCCAATGTTTACATGTTGAGGACTACTGACTCTGTGATGATATTAGTACTCTATGTTGATGATATTTTGATCATCGATAGCTCTACTTTATCCATTTCTTTGGTCAAATATATTTTTCATGACAGGTTCTCTATGATGGACATGGGTCCACTACACTTCTTTCTTTGTCTTGAGATCATTTAGGACTCTTTCAACATTAAAATTTCTCAGGCTAAGTATGTCAGGGATCTTCTGGATAGATTCCACATGACAGACTTTAAGTCTACACCTACACCCTTCTTATCCGAGATCAGACTTGAGGATGGTAGGGATACACCATTAGTGGAAAACACTTTGTATCGACAGTTGGTGGGGAATATCTTGTATCTCACCCACACCCGTCTATATATCTCATATGTGGTAGGATCAGTTTCCAGATACATGCAGGAACCCGATGATCTGGAAGGCTTCCAAGCACATCCTCATATATATTCATGGCACCATGAGTTATGGGATTCACTATGCAGTTGGTGTTATCCACATTTTTGGTCATCGGGATGATGTCATGATAGTGTCATGATAATAGAAAATCAAACTCTTTATTAAGAACATTTTCATGAGAAAGGTTACACTTGTCAGTTTCCAGAAAGCATAGTTTAAAGGATAGTTCGCAGGCTGCATATATACTCACCTGCGGGAATCCTTAATTCCCGCAGGCTGCCTTCAGCTTGACTGCGAACTTCTCTCACTGTACTTGAAGTCAGGGTGCGGACATGTTCCTAAAGAAGGAAAATGGATGAGTTCTCGATCCTTCTAGAAAGAATCTGCTAGAAGGATGAGTTGGCTTTTGAATGGTTGGCAAAATACTGACTTTCCAGATATCTTGGGATCATTCTCTATCCAAGTAACTAAACTATCTTCTCCTATATATTGAGGAGATTG
>JZKD02S1752335.1:22811-45551 GCA_000966675.3 Picea glauca | reverse complement strand
ATCTCTATCGTTAGATCTGCGACCTTATAATGAACTGTCCAGATTTACAATGAAATTACAATATACTTTTACAAGGAAATTTTTGCTTTGGGGGCTTCGCCCCCGAACCCCCGTTGGGGGCCCGCTTCCCCCCAAACCCCGCAAAGGGGGTACACCCCCTCTGCACTCCCCCACATGGAAGAGTGTACATACTTCTGGGGTGTAAACACTTCATGGGGTATAAACATAGCTGAAAGTAAAATACCTCTAAATCAAGAAGATAATCAGGTTCCACAACCAACAGTTATCACTATAACAATTTTCGGATGGAATCCAACTTTCAAAATCTTAGCGAAGAACTATATTGCTATGGAAATATGATAGTTTGGATGACTAGGCTATATCTGGCAGCATATAGACAAGTATAACAGAGGTGCGAAAGGGAGGATTCAGTGGACCATTGATCTTGAAAGTGGCCTGAATCAACAGCTAAAGCGCATATTAGGGAATGAAGCAGTGTGGAGAACAATCAGTCGAGGGTGGGTCGGGGGAAATCGTCATGGTTTTATCTGTAGATGTGTGGCATCTCTAGAGGTACATCAAGGCGAAAAAATGTCTAACTGAAACCACTTTCTCCAAAACCGGATGTCAAAAGTTGTTGGTTCAAGGTACACCGTCGATCTTGAAAGCAGCCCGGATCAATGGCTAAGGCGCATATCGGCAATTGAAGTAGTGCAAGGATTAATCAGACGAGGGTGGGTCAGGGAAAATTGTCATGGTTTAAATCCTAGATGCGTGGCGACCTTAGAGACACATAGGGGTGAAAAATGGTCCGCCTAAAACCATTTTCTCCAACCCCCGATGCCGATAGGCAAGTATAAAAGGAGGACCCCTAGCATTATTTTATGATACGTTAAAGCATTCAACATTCAGAAATTGGTGCAAAGCATCCATTTGAAACGCAAGCCCAAAACTGAATCATATTTGTGTTGCCTTCGTCGCTTAACATTTATTTTCCACCATGGTCGCTAATCCTATTTTTTTATCTGTGAATGAACAAGACATCTCCTTCAAAAAAGAATCCCTAATTGACAAACACTCTGATGTTTTCGACACATAGATAACAGTTTCACCCATTTTTGTATCCAGATCGAATTTGTTAGACAATGTGGGAATGCAAATACCTTTCCTCGAAGCGACTCAAGCCTCCATCACCCCTTACATCATAGAAGCAGTCTTTCCTTTCCTTGAATTTGTCAGTTGGTGTGCAGAGCGATATTCTCAGGAAGAAAGAGTCATTTTGAATCAATTATGGTCAGAGGTTTTATGTGAAATAGATAGTCCCTCGCTCCGGCACACCCTCAATATACCAGAGTCCTTCCCCACAATGTCAGAGCCTTTTGAGAAATAGAAAATGATCATGATCTATCGAGAATGCCTACCAAAAGTAAAAACCTTCTTTCTGCAGACCATTGTCAAGCCTGAACACCATTCAGAGAGTCTGATGTTACCTGTCAGTGTAAGTGTCATGGTCATTGAAGTCCACTGGGCTTGTTCTCTGCTAAGTCAAATTTTAGGATTGGACAACGATAAGTTTGTGGTAGAAGTCATGTTAGGTTTCTTGTTAATTTTCTTTCTGTTTGGTCAGTCAGTTTTGACAAATTTATTACTGACAATACACATCAATAGTTGTTTAACTTAAATTCATTGAAGAACTTCATATACTACACGCACTTGCTGAGAACGTTTATGGAATCTAACACAACCGAATTTCCTGAGACTGCATTTATTTCGACTAAGTGTAAAAGGATCACCATGCTTATTTTCATCAATAAGATTATGTCTAGGGTGTACAATATTATTTTCGATTCAGATCTGCCAAGGGTTCCAGGGGAAATGAAAATCTCTTTACAACCAACTTCAGAGAGCAAGATAGGAGATTGGATGTTGTTCATACAATCTACTATGATTTGGGTATATGGCTATCAGGAAGGACCTTATCTTTTACAAGTCTTTTTGACTCCCAAAATATTTTCTTTGGAGTTCATAAGACAAAGGATCATCTCAGAGACAGAGCATTTTTTGAAAGCACACAAGGCTTCTAACTTAAAGTTTCCTTTTATAGTTGGACCCTTTGTGGTAAAGAACAAGTCATATCTGCCTCAGATCTAATACAAACTCAGTAAATTCGGGTTCATGTAGTTGCAAGGGAGGAAATATGATCTGCATCAAATCATATCAAAGAGGAGATTGGCGAGCAAACAAGGCCCCTATGAACATGAGCGTGTTCAAGGATTTGATAAGCTAGCCAATCTAGAAACCTGTGTAGATATGGAGGTCACTCTACAGCATGATCAGACAAAACATACAGAAACAGTCTCTCAGCAGGGCCCAACACAGAAACCTTACCCTAGGCTGGTTTTCAAAGATCCTAAAATGAGCATCTACAATAAGAGGAGGAGTTTAGAGGCCTTGGGTGCTAGTATCCAGTGAGATACTCTCAAGAAAATGAAAAACATATCATCCTCTCAAATAGTCGACCTTGAAGAAGAAGAGCCCAAAGGAATAACATCCATGGAGATGATTGAAGGTGAAACCAAGAGCGAAGAAGTTGTTACAGGAAGCATGCCACAAAGTGAAAGAAACAAAAAGGTTTTTAGCAATAGGAAACACATATTTAGCCAGACACCTGGGGTAGTTTATTAGTCCAAGGAAGATTTAATGAACCAGTATGATGTGAAGGGAATTATGGCCAACAGCAAAATAAGGGACCTATTTCCCTAAGTAGAGAATATATCCCAGCATAATACTTCATTTCTCTCAGTCAGGGATGTGGAAAGAGAGACGTTTAACATAGCAGTGGTTGATGATGATAAGGTTTCTAAGATCAAAATGCACTATGAAAATATTGGTGTCCCTAACAAAGTAAAGTTCCACATAAATGTCAGTGACATGCTATATTATGATTATTTGAGCTTAGGTCTGAGGGTTTCAATATTGAAAATGCATGCACTCAAACTAGATGGACAATTGAAGCAGTAAAAGGCTTCCATCAAAGCCTAGATGACACAGGTCAAAAGGTTAGAATCTGAAGGCCCTCAAGGGGTAAAAGCTTCTCTAGATGAGAAAGATAAGGTGACCCAAAGCCTAAAGAAAAAGCTAAATATTTCCCCTACAAATCATCCACAGACAGTAGAGCTGACTGCTTTGGAATAAGAGAAGGAAACATTCAGATAAGAGGCACTCAATTATAAAGCTAAAGTTTTACAGTTGGAAAAGGAGAAAGAGAATTGGTCACAAGTACAGGCAATTACATCAGATATGGTTGTCATTGTACCTACTAATACAGAGGCTGGATCAAGTACTGAGGGGTTAGTCCAAGCTATGTCCCAGGTAAGATTAAAAACAGGGGAGATCAAGGGTCTCAAAGAAGTCATAGAAAATTTGAAACAAGAAATGAAAGTGAAAGATGAAAAGATGGTTCAACTTCACATAGATAATCAAGATTTGCAAGAGAGAGTGAGCAAGCTAAAAACCAAGTTAAAGGGAAAAACACTATTACAGAGAGCCAAACATGTGATATGGGATGCTATTGCTGCAGAGGCTACTAAATTTAGTGTTTATCTGAATTGTATAAATGANCGATTCAGATCTGCCAAGGGTTCCAGGGGAAATGAAAATCTCTTTACAACCAAATCCAGAGAGCAAGATAGGAGATTGGATGTTGTTCATACAATCTACTATGATTTGGGTATATGGCTGTCAGGAAGGACCTTATCCTTTACAAGTCTTTTTGACTCCCAGAATATTTTCTTTGGAGTTCATAGGACAAAGGATCATCTCAGAGACAGAGCATTTTTTGAAATCACACAAGGCTTCTAACTTAAAGTTTCCTTTTATAGTTGGACCCTTTGTGGTAAAGAACAAGTCATATCTACCTCAGATCTAATACAAACTCAGTGAATTCGGGTTCATGCAGTTGCAAGGGAGGAAATATGATCTGCATAAAATCATATCAAAGAGGAGATTGGCGAGCAAACAAGGCCCCTATGAACATGAGCATGTTGAAGGATTTGATAAGCTAGCCAATCTATAAACCTGTGTAGATATGGAGGTCACTCTACAGCATGATCAGACAAAACATACAGAAACAGTCTCTCAACAGGGCCCAACACGGAAACCTTACCCTAGGCTGGTTTTCAAAGATCCTAAAATGAGCATCTACAATAAGAGGAGGAGTTTAGAGGCCTTGGGTGCTAGTATCCAGTGAGATACTCTCAAGAAAATGAAAAACATATCATCCTCTCAAATAGTCGACCTTGAAGAAGAAGAGCCCAAAGGAATAACATCCATGGAGATGATTGAAGGTGAAACCAAGAGCGAAGAAGTTGTTACAGGAAGCATGCCACAAAGTGAAAGAAACAAAAAGGTTTTTAGCAATAGGAAACACATATTTAGCCAGACACCTGGGGTAGTTTATTAGTCCAAGGAAGATTTAATGAACCAGTATGATGTGAAGGGAATTATGGCCAACAGCAAAATAAGGGACCTATTTCCCTAAGTAGAGAATATATCCCAGCATAATACTTCATTTCTCTCAGTCAGGGATGTGGAAAGAGAGACGTTTAACATAGCAGTGGTTGATGATGATAAGGTTTCTAAGATCAAAATGCACTATGAAAATATTGGTGTCCCTAACAAAGTAAAGTTCCACATAAATGTCAGTGACATGCTATATTATGATTATTTGAGCTTAGGTCTGAGGGTTTCAATATTGAAAATGCATGCACTCAAACTAGATGGACAATTGAAGCAGTAAAAGGCTTCCATCAAAGCCTAGATGACACAGGTCAAAAGGTTAGAATCTGAAGGCCCTCAAGGGGTAAAAGCTTCTCTAGATGAGAAAGATAAGGTGACCCAAAGCCTAAAGAAAAAGCTAAATATTTCCCCTACAAATCATCCACAGACAGTAGAGCTGACTGCTTTGGAATAAGAGAAGGAAACATTCAGATAAGAGGCACTCAATTATAAAGCTAAAGTTTTACAGTTGGAAAAGGAGAAAGAGAATTGGTCACAAGTACAGGCAATTACATCAGATATGGTTGTCATTGTACCTACTAATACAGAGGCTGGATCAAGTACTGAGGGGTTAGTCCAAGCTATGTCCCAGGTAAGATTAAAAACAGGGGAGATCAAGGGTCTCAAAGAAGTCATAGAAAATTTGAAACAAGAAATGAAAGTGAAAGATGAAAAGATGGTTCAACTTCACATAGATAATCAAGATTTGCAAGAGAGAGTGAGCAAGCTAAAAACCAAGTTAAAGGGAAAAACACTATTACAGAGAGCCAAACATGTGATATGGGATGCTATTGCTGCAGAGGCTACTAAATTTAGTGTTTATCTGAATTGTATAAATGACAAAGACAACGTGGATGCTACGGCTCAGAGCAGGTGTACCATTGTTAATGAAGTATTAGCCAAGAAGCCCTCGGAATGGGCCCAAAATGCTATTGACCTGCTAAATTATGTGCCAACTGTTGATCTCCAAACTATTGAGGTAAAGGATAGGACTSTGTTGATCATTTCGGTCAGGAGGATCATTKCCAAGCACAACCTACTCAGATCAGTCCAGAACAAAGCTATGCAAATGGAGCACAACATACAGGAGTTTAAAGATGCATTTGAACAATTGTTTATCAAAGGCCTCCCATCATTTTGGGATGGAAAAGGTTCATTATACAATCAAGAAGACTACAATTCTCTCTTCTTTCAGTGCAGAATGGACCATTCTAAATTTTAAGCTATGGAAGAAAGTCTGAAAGGACCAACTACAGACTTTAGCTACAGACTTTGAAATTTTGAATAAGTTCAAAACAGTGAAATTTGGCCTACCGACTATGTCCTACGCCACATGCATTGACTGGGAGATTTTGATTAAAGAGATGATGGACTATGAGATCCCCGCCAATTCACAATGGAAGGAAATCTTGCGGTTGGGTAAGACAAAATGCAGTTTCCCCGGAACCATTAAATGATCTCCAGGTGTCATCAAATTTGCAAATTCAACAGAAGATCAAATCGATACAGATGTCATGAAGGAAGTTGAACAATCAGAGGAATCCACTTTTATTTTGAAACGTCTTTTTGTTCAATCATTGTAAATCGGTTTCTATACCAAGACTATCAGTTGAAATTATTATAATCAATTTTAGGAGCTAAAGCATTTCAGTTTCAACCATTGTAATCAAATTGTATAAATACTAGGATACTTGAATGAACTAATGTTGGCAGAAGTGCAAGGGCACCTTTTGGTTGTTGTGAACTCTATTGTAATTTTCTAAAGATGAATTGAATATATATGCAGAAGCTTTTGAAATCTCTTTGAAAATATTATAATGGTGGTGATATGAGCTTTGTATTCCTTCATTGTATGTATTTCCAGTGATCTTTATTTCCATTCACATTTTCTTATGTTTAAATTGGAGAGTTAGATGCCAGAATTCATCCTATGATGCTCTTGGCTTAAGCAATTTAAACTGTGTGATTGTCTTCTTAGATAATTCAAAGATCATTTCTGAAATGCTCTGATGAAGTTATTTGTTTCTCTTTCCTCTTACCACTCTAATTAAATTCAAGTTATAACTCAGATTCATTGCCTCATTTAGCCTTCATCCTCTGGAGAGTTCTATCAGTTGATCATTGTTTTCGTTCACTTTTATAATTGTGACTTCATAGCCCTGTGTGTTCATCCCCTTCATTGCCAACAATTTTATTAAAAACCCCCAAAACAAACCAAATCTAGCCACCAATTTCTAAAGAAATATCAAGTGACAGGAGAGAGACCTCTCTGAGTTGAGTCGACTAGTGCCTTAGCTCTAAAGCTGGATGAAATAGTTACCTCTGTGATTTTTCTATCAGCCAGACAAAATTTACAGAGTGCTAACACCATCAAATAAGATTATCATTCAAATAACTTCAAATATTACAAGGGCTCTTGTACCTAGGAAAATGGCCCACAAAGAAATACAGAAAATTATCGACAGTACCTGCAAACCCTAGAAATCTCTTGTGTTGTTGTACGACCTTGTACTTTCATGATTCCTGAGATGTACATGACTTTCCTTAAGTAAACCCATGTATCTGTGCATGTCTCCATTGATAACTGCATACATGAACTCAAATACTATATAGAACTCCATACAATGCAACCATCTTATTGCAGCTTTAATCAGCTCAAATTTGCTTCTGAATGCCTCTGTTATGTCTTCTCCCTGACTTGATATATAGATGGAAGTCCTTCTCCACCTTTCCAAGACCTCATTCAATCACAGTCCTTTATGATCCAATTATCTAATAAAAAATCCTTCTCTTCTCTATATCAATGTGTCAAGTCTTCTCCTTTAGCCTTCCCTTACTTTTATAAGATTGAACTGTGACCTAACCCTAATCTCCAAAGTGATTGATGATTGAGATTAATTCTCACCTCACTTGAGATCAATGACTATTATTTAATTCACTAATGCTAATTAAAGTATTTCTTTAAATAAAACTCAACTCACTAATAAAATAACTTTACTTTAATAATTACTTTAATTAAAGTAAAGTCTCAAGGTAGAAGGATTTGGATGAGTTCCACACATCTAGACACTTAGACCTATGTAAAAGTACTTTTCTGATGCTACAAACAACAACAAAAAAAGCATCACAAGAAATCAATATCATACATATTGTTTGCAAGTTTCATCATACTCCATTTCAAAACCCATCCATACTTCACATTCTCTTCATTAACTCCATTTCATCTACACCTCATCATCCTTGTTTCCAATTTAAAATTTCACCTAAGAACTGCATAACACAATAAAAAACAAACTTGTATGAACATCGCAATGAAAATCTCCATCATCATCATATATATTGCAAAAGTACTCTTTGCTACATCAATGTAGTGATTTATGTTGTTATCAAATATAATGACAAGGTGTATTTTTTTGTTGTTGACGATAATAATATATTGATTTTCCTATGTGAAAAAGAAACAATACAGTGAGTTGTATCAATACCACCGGTTTTTGTTTCTAGAACGGAATATCCACTATTGCAAGGTCATGAGAGGACATCACCAAAATCAAATCATGTGATCCATATTGGATAAATATATAATTTTCCATCTATCTTCATACTTTTTGGGTGGAAAAATCAAAAGAATTTTCTTGCAGAGCCCATTTTAGCAGCAAGTCCCAGTTTGGAGATTTGGAGTATAAAACCTTATAGATGAATTTAGAGGCATAAAAAACATTTTTTGGGGTCAAAACATTGTAATAATGTCTTCCAACCACTTGACACTATTCTACATACTAATACCTTTCCAATGGTACAAAAATCACCTCAATCGGAGCTTGTATGTGGTATTTACGCTTCCCGTGAGTTGACCTACCTTGTTGATCTGTAAAATACTATGGATATTCCATTGGAATAGCTCATCACAATTTATATTATAAAATTATGAAATCTTATACTATGTAGACCAATTTTCCTTAGATCCCAGATTAATTAATTAGTAACTTTGCTTGAAATTATGAAATAACGAGATTACAAAAATGAAAAAAATGAAAAAAAATATACACACCACCCATATAATTGAACACAAGATGTATCCCGGGAAACCCAATATGGGAAAAAACCCAACTAGAAGGTGAGGCATATGCTCTGGTCTCTTTTCTTCAGTTACGGAAAGCAAGTACAAAGAAAGAGGCACTCACTATGGAGTTTCATTTGATGTTGTGGCTTAAATGCCTACTAAACAATATCATGTCTCCTTTGTTATGCTCTAAAAATACCACTCCCTTGATGCTTCACTAAACTATAGAACAAGTACCATACAAAATAATCAAACCCCTTCTCGTCCTAGCACCCCAATATTTAACATAGCCTGATATCCATATAGGGTTAGGGTTTTGACTTACTCAACCCTCAATTAGTGATAAGGCGTGCACCTTCTATAATCTTCTTTAAATTCCACACATGCCTGGGCCCATATGTGTGAGTAATGGAGGTTGATGTGGAATCCACTCGTACCATAGTAGTTAGCAAGGTAGGTCAACTTGTGAGAGCATAAATTTTTCATATGAGCTTTGATTGAGGAATTCTATGCACCATTAGAAAGGTCTCGTAGTGTAGAACGTTGTCAAGGGTGTGCACAAATTTTGGACACTATAACCCCAAAAATATTCATTTAGTGACTCAAAATGGCTCGAGAAGGTTCTGGGCCCCATGTTTTCAAACTGGGACCTACCACTAAAATGACCCTGCAAGTTGATTCCTCGAATTGTTTCCACCAATAATGTACCAAGATAGATGATAAATTGTATGATGATCTAATATGGATCATACCTCCCCATTTAGAGAGGATATTGGTCCCCAAAATATTTACTAAATGAGGTGAGGAAAGTTTTCATCTACTTTCTCCCTAGAGTACCATTTTTCTATGCCTAGAAGTTGTCTTTTGAACTCAGTTTACCAAAGGTCAATCTACCTCCATCTTGTAATTTTGGACTTCCTCTGCAAAATTGTGTCTTTTGCCAACTCTACCTGAGAATTTGGTTATAAGTCCATTATGGTAGGTAGGACATACTCCACCTCCTGATCCAATATGGAATTATCATAGAGTTTCAAATTCTCCACATTCACTACTGAGTAAATGTGCATGTATGGGGGTAGATTGAGTTTGTAGGCATTATCTCCCACCTTCTCCAATACCTCAAAAGGACCATACTTGTTATCACCTAAAAATAGCTCAATAAGATATATAGGTGATCTCCAGAGAAGTCATCAGTTTAACAAACCAAAAAGAATACTCTCAACATTAACAGGTTCCATTCAAAAAAATAAAAAAACTATGGACAACGAGATTATCAATATCAACATGGGATACCAAAGATATTTTTGTGCTATTATCGCAAGACAATACGGGTTAACAAACACAAATTTGCGCTATTAGCACGGTCAACGCAATTGTCATCAGAAAGACCTCCACTAGTCTATAAAAATAGTGCATTAATGAGATCGTTGGGATCTCACACACCCTCAACTTAGGTGTACTTTAGGAGGTCAACTATCCAGCTCTATAAGTAGCTATGGGACCACTAAAAGGATATGGGATACACTTATATGAAGGATCCCCTTTCACATTGAGAACCAGATAGATAAAATATTGAAAGGAACCTATGAAAGGATGCCTTGGGTATGCACAAAAGAGAAGACATTCATTGTAGTGTTATGTTGTTAGTTTGAACCTTGAGAATCCTCAATTCTCCCAAGTTCATTCAAACATCCATAGCCAAGATTTATTTGGTGTGCCAAAATTCTCACCATTTGAGAGTTTGGGTACAATGTTTCAATCCATTTTCATTTTGTAAGAGAAGGAAAAAGGTTCTAAGAGGGAATAACATTGAACCTACCAATGAGGAAGAGGGGAGCTCATTATCTCTCTAATTTCTCTACGGTATTATCAATATAGCCTTTCCATTGGTAACAATTCTCTTTTTTTAGTTTTTATCGGTTATTCTTCATGCATGCTCTTGTTTATGTTGGATTTGAATTTATCTTTCAATGTGGTTCACTAACCATTTCATTTCATTAAATGTGGCGTTAAATACAACCTATATTGAAACTTAAGGGGTTGTTGTTTGCTAACTCTAGTGAAAACAATTTCCCAATAGATTGGTGACCATACTGGGGATTTCAATCCAAATTCTCCCTCTTCAGGATCTTAGGGTCTTTTTTATTACCATTCTTTGTATGTAGGACTAGTGATCGACCCCCTTTGACCATTCAAGTTGAGTGTTTAGACCTCAAGTAGGGAAAATTCTATCTGAAATTTTTTTCCCGTCGTTGTTTAATCATTAGCCTGGTTCTCGAGGAAACAATCACATTGAAGTGCATGATTATTTCTCTGCACCAATTTTAATTCATCATTGTCCATGTTGATTGCATCATTATCGCGACTGTGGTTTCAACAACTCACGTTGACTCCAATTTTCTTCCTATTTTGGGGGATTTTCGGCTTCTTCTCAAGACATAGGTTATAGGATTTATTTGTGTGCACTTTGTAACACTAATCAAATTTCCCTTTGACTTTTTTCTTGCAAAAGTAGATTAGTTAAACACACTCAGGTAAAGTAAAAAGAAACATATTTTCTTTTTCTTTGCCATGTAGATGGTTAAATCAAAAGAATTTGAATTCTTAGCTTAATTTATTTTCAACATTCAAATCATTTACAGGACTAGGAACTCCTTTAGTCACCTCTAATTATGTTCTTTCCCTCTCACTTTCTCAAGTGATCTTGGGAATCAAAAAGGAGTGTCCAAGTTTGTTCCATCTCCTATTTTTTTCACAAATCACATTAACAAGTTAGTTGAGTCCAAAGCCCCTTCAACACATCATAGTTTTCTTTATAAAGAAGGAAATAACCAAGTTGTAAAGGACCCATACATGTCCACATTGCTACAAAATAGGATAACTTCATTTTCATAGAGAAAAAAACACTTAGTAAGTTAAAGGATTGGTAAGGGCCCCATATGTCCACATCATTGACAAACTAGGTTCAGTGTTTTTAATTATGCAAGGATTGCTCAAAACATTTAGTAAGTTAATAACAAGACAAGTAAAGGACCCCACGACGTCCATATACTTCAATATTACAAATAACATGCTAAAATATTTTTGCACACTTACATATTTTCACACAAACACACTCTTCACACATAATAAATATTATGATAGATCACTTACGTCAAAGTATGCTCTCCTTCCTACACTCACAAGTAATCTAGGAAGATCAGAAAGACCTAAGAAATCTTTAGAAAATTTTCTAGCACACCATTAATTCAACAAAATTGGTCCTAGACCCCAATCTCATAGCCTTTTTCACCAAAAATCAACCATAAAATAACTCACTAAATCCTCCACAAGAGGGAAAAAAATAAAATTTTATTTTAAGTAGGATTTCGGGGGTAGGTATCTAAACAAAAACTTATCATATCTTTTTATTTTGAAACTTAGTGGTTGACGAATTAGGAAAATTGAAATCCTCCAATTCAAGTGTTCCAGCACCATAAGGCAAGGATACACCTGTGAAGGGGCAGTTTTGAGGTTTGGTTGTTATGTGTGTGCCTTCTTGAGCGACCCAATTCTTGTGAGGTTACCCAGCCCGTGATCGATTTATTAGGACAAGAGTCCCCTGTTGCACTTGACCAAGGTACCTTAGTGTGAAAAACCTAATATTTTCTTAAAAAGAGGTGGATTTGGGCTACAACCCATCTTGGTCATATTTCTTTTGGATATTGAGAAATATCTCCAACTCTTTCGGGATATGCACCATCTACCCCTCATTATAACTAATATTCCATACCTTCACTAGCTTCTCTTTCGATGGATTCAGAACCCATTGTTGAGTGTTGATATAAAGGCCAACAACATTGATGGGAAGGATGATAGGTCTCTAGGATGCATGCTTCTTGTTTGGTTATTCCCCCACATGGATAATATCTCCAACCTACCCAACCAATGTTTTTTCTTTACAACTGATTTAGATGCTTATTCATTACTAACAATATGCAGTTGTTATTTGTTTTGTTGAAGTATGCCATAGTTAGTATTGGTTAATAAGAACTTGTTATTTATCCCTTCACATTACCCAAGTCACACATTTGTTTTCTAGTCTGAAATCATACGGGAGCCACAAAATCCCCAACATTCTAAATGATTTATTATCCTCCCACAAGTGTCAGGAGGTGTTCCTAGTTTTATCACTTTGTCGGTTCAACTTCCTCACTCACCTTTGAGTAATGTGGTGCTCAGTTTTCCCTTGCTAGGTTATTCCATTCTTAATGCAACCACCCCCGACAACCCATCTCGTAGCCATTCCTCTTTAGGAATCATCTCTCAACCATCAACCACAATGGAAGGACCACAAAACCTACCATATATAACCCAATCCTCCTTCCTAGTTTGGAAAAACTTGGGTGCCATATCCTAGTTACTGTGGCCATCCACCACTCACAAGGAGTAAGAAAAGGACCACAAACTATAAGTGCACATGGCATGGGGGGAATTATTGTGATAATGGGGGCACTCATAGTTCCCATTAGAACTACAATCAGACCAAGCATAAATGTACCACCGGTACATGGACTAATCACCCTTGCCCCTTTTGTGAGCTCTATGTTCAACCATCCCATCAGTGCCCTAACCTCACTCCAGAGCTAGTCCAATGAATTTGTTTAGAGTGCACATGACACAATAAAATTAGTGGTACTCATTTCACTACTTTGACATACCCCCTCCCCCAGCATGAAGTCATTATTCCATTGGGTGAGCTTCCATGTACCTCAACATCATTTATTACCCATCAAATGGGTAACCCCACCTTCAACCGAATCTACTTCATGACTAAGACCTAGTCATGTAGACTTGTGGGAACCCCTTCTACCTCTAGTGCCACAATAACCACTAGACCTCATCCTAGTAAGTAAAATGGATGAGAAGACCACAATAACCACTAGACCATCTTTCAAATACGGGTCATCCTTAAAAAATTTATAGTTTATTGGTGTATTATAGATAAAAAGGCATCCTCATGTACCATTTCAATATCATCTTGGAAACAACTAGGCTATCCTACTCTTGTTCCATCAAAGACTAAGTTAAGAGCCTTTGATGGTAGACTTTATCCCCCATTAGGGATATTACCTAATCTCCCCATTGAGTTAGGCAGTAAGATTGTTTTGACCAATGTTGTTGTCATGATTGGTCTGATGGATTAAAATGTTCCCCTTGGTCATGATTTCATTTATGCCATTAATTTTGTGGTGTATTCACTCTTTCAATTCATGATATTCCCACATGAGGGATTCATCATCTTTTTGATACAATCCTCCTATCTTTCTTACATTTTTAGTTGTGGTTCTTTTACCAGTTGTACCCAATAACTAGTGGCTACTCTGAATCTAGATAAACTCTCCCCTGTAAGCATATCGATGCCATGTTCTTCTTTGCCTCTTCCTTTCTGTATCTATCTGATATATTCAAATTTTTTTTATACCTAACTAGATTTATCAAACCACCTCATCATTTCCTTATACGTCAGGAGGCCCAACAAGGTTTCTTCTTGAAAGACAACAATATTGCTCATAAATACCTCCCTATCCAACTTGAACTGACTATAAATTTCTGTGAATTAAATCTTCATGAACCTTACTGGTTGGGTGGAATCCTGTTATGGGGAAAATCTCCCTAATCTGGGTCTAGCGACTAGGAAGAGCCTTGACACCCTAAAATATAGAAAAGGTCTTGTTCTACCCCAAAAGACACACAACCTTACGATAATTAAGAGAAGAGAAATAAGATAGAAACATGTACCTTAAGTCCTTACGGATGATGTCGATCCCTTTTGATTGTTGTATGTTCCAATATTGTAGGCATCCTCCCAAAGCTAGCCTAAAACAATTCTATAGAACAATCTAGGACAACATATGCTTAATTATCAAGATTATCTAAAGATTTAGTTATTCATGAAAATATTCATAAACATAAACACATAGACATAAGATCTAGGACAAGAACTTTACTCTTTTACTAACAACAAAATTGGAGGTTACAACATGAAATTTGTTGGCACCACTCCACGAACCTCACCTAGGTTCCTCTACTATGTGTCCAAGTGCACTATTCCCAATACAATATTCATCACCAACATGCCAACATAAGGGGAGAAGGATGGATGGTATAAGGAAGATGGATGGAAGGGAATGTTGGGGATAAAACTCAGAGAAAATGCAAAAAGCTTAGGGAACAAGGGTGAAAATTTTGCAGATTTCTCTTGACTCTAGTTTCATATATCCAAATGATCTCCCTAGGGCCCTATTTATATGAGAAAATGATGGTTAATTTGTTTCCATAAGTGCTACAGGAGGTAAGATGGTTGAAAAACCTAATATAGCCTGTAAACTCCGCCGGAAAGCATGGATTTATATTTTTTGTCATTTGTAGAGTACACGTGTCCTTTTAGTAGTGAAGAAAGCGTATCTACGTGGGCTTTCAGGTATGCAACTAGCATATTTACATGATCTACCTATACAACAGGGCACATATGCCAAGAAAAAAGTTGTTTTTTAAGAAGAACTCCATCAAAATGGATTGGCATATGTATGAATGACAGAGCTAAGATCTAGGATGCACAAAAGTGGCATTTTGTGTTATAACAGATGCCCCCTAATGTGTGAGGTCATAAGAGCAACTGATGGCCAAAATACATTACAACATATTTAATAAAGTGGGAAAGCACTGGAGTCTAGTAAACCCAAGCGAGTATCCGTGAGCGCATCATATGAAATAAAATAATAATCACTGAGGCGAGAATTCCCATGCTCGGGAAAAACTAAGCATGGTTTCCAATCAATTACACTGTAGATCCATGTGATATATAAAGTAATCATGGATACATGACCAATGTGTATAAAGTGTAGCCGTGAAAAATACACAATGGATATACATCTTAAAATCATCAGAAGATATACAAATACAATGAATCTTCAGGAGGCATTAATTCTTGTGGTTGGAGATGATAACTTCATAACTCAAGAAACAACTTCAACATCTTCAAAACTCGGGTAGGATTATAATAGGAGTATAAGAATCACTACTCTGAGGTCTTCTGCATTTCTTCATGGAAACAATGGAGGAACTGGATCATTAGGCATCGAACTTCATTGATTTTGAATGTGAACTTGACAAGACTCTCAGGATGGCTAACTCGTGAAGGTCAAGAGACTTATCGCAAAATGGCCAACTAAAATTGCAAAGACTTTCGCTTGGACAAGAGCATGACATATGAAAAGACTCAGACAACATGTTATTGACATAAGTCTGTGGCACAAGAGGCACCACAAACTCTCCATGTGTTTAGAAGAGCAACCAAATAGAGGAGGACACAACTCTATGTAACAAGAACAACTTCCTAAGGCCATATCCTAGTGCTTGCAAAACAAATGGAAATATGTGTTCTGTCCAAGGGTGACTAGATTGTTACTAACAAAACAGAATGTTTCTTAGTCCCCTCTTTTTGGAATATTTGATTTTTTTGTCTTTTTTATGTATTTAACGAGATTGAAAAAGAATAAAAGAATACTATGTTACAGAGGAGGAACGAGTGTCACGAGCAAGCATACTAGTTCTAAGTACATGGAACATATTGATGTTCAGTGAAAGGAGACATCTGCAGGATAAGGACACGTAGGAAAATGCCTCCATGGGTCAATGTGTCAGATCGCAAGGGAAAAAAGTGCTACAAAACTTGCACCTAAGGAATGTTCTAAAGGTCCAGTAATAGTAACATGAAGTTGATATTAGTCTAAAGATGCAAGGATGAGACATGTGATGTGATTACATGATGACACAATAAGACTCCTTCCATGTAAATTTTTATGAACCCAAAGAAGGTAAGCTCGGTGGTTTTTCACTTTTAGATAGTCTGAAAAAACACTAAAAGAAGACTCCAGCATGAGATTTTTCATAATTTTGGTCTGCATGTCCTGAAAAAGAATAGAATCATACCAAGGAGAACTCTTTTGGTCACTAGGGATAGAGTATTCCTTTTTTGTACTTAGTCCAGTTGGTCAGGAAAAGGGTTAAACTTATACAGAAAGGACGTCTCTTCAAAACCATTTTAACGAGTGTGACAGAGACAAGATCACTTGGCTATATTTTTAATTTTAAGGACTCTGAAAAGGGATTAACTATGGATTCACCACATTTTTCATAATTAAGTGCCATGAGCCTGAAAAAGTATAAAACATAACTTAGAAGAACTCTCCCCATGAGATATGTCTCTTGAGGTGTGCCTTTTTCCTGGGTATTCTATTGGCCGGAAAAGGAATTAAACTTATGCCAAATAAATATTGCTTCTGAACCAGTTAACGAGTGTGAAAGGAACAAGGTCACTCGGCGATATTTTGTTGTTTATGGAGTCTGAAAACAGCTTAAAGAAGACTCTAAGGGGTTTCCTTTTTCGTAAATAATCTCCAAGGCCCGAAAAAGATATAAACCAAAACTAGGGAGAATGGCCCTTTTTCACAAATTTAGTCCCTTGGGCCCGAAAAAGGGTTAAACATACACCTTAGAATACTCTCCTAGCAAACCATAGCTCTTGGGGCGTACCTTTTTTGTAAAATTATCCATTCAGACCAAAAAGGGGTAAAGTATCACTAGACATATGTGCCTTTAAATTTGACTTTGCCAACCGTGAAGAGCAATAAGATTGCTCGACAATCTTTTCAATTTTAGAGAGTCTGTAAAGGGCTTAAAGAAGACTCTAGGGGGGGATCCTTTCCTTAAGTAATCTGAACGAGGTTGAAAAGGATAAATAAATTCTCGTTAGATGTCACTTTCATAGTTTAAATGAGCTTGAAAGGAAACAAACCATGCTCTAGGGAAGTCTCATGGGAAAGGCCAATAATGATGACTAGGAAGAAGATTGAGACTTCATTGCAAAGTCATGGTGGTACTAAAAGGAATTTCGAGCCTATGAGGTACTTCGACATGGGAACCAAATGGAAAACAAGGCTCTAACTAGGATGATATGGAAGGAAGGCTCTACCACATAAAGTATGACACACTGATTAACAAGGAAGGTTAGTGTTGCAATTCAGTGGGGTCGATCCTAAGGACAAATGAACCAGGAAACAGATAATGGAAGTAGGGAAAGATCTAACCTATATGCTAGTTTTGAGGTCAATACCTGTCAGAACAAATCGATACAATGAACAAAATTTCAAAGAAGAATGTCTCCATGATCCTGCATATAAGGCCAATAACACTCCTTTAGAAGTTAATAAATCCAATATTGATAAATACTTCAGAAAATAAGAGGTGCTACTGAATACAAAACTTGAAGAGAACAAACCCGGACTATACAATATGGTACAAGGCACTGCACAACCCTATGACTCATGCATGGTAATGGTTCAAGTAGAGCCCGATGCTAGGCTCTGAATAAGAGTCTCTTCGATAGTCAACCTGAAAAGTATCCCAAAAGGGAATAAAACACAAACCATGGTGTAAGTCTTCCCACGATATACAATCTGTAGTCGTGGCTTCAAGGATAGCCTCATTCAAAGGAAATTCAGTATCCAATAAATCACACGAATGAGGTGTTAGAATATAATGGATGTGCTCATTTAACCATAGACAGTATAGCAATATTGTCACCCAACCATAGGCCGAAGCCACGCCCAACCACCTTAACCTTGACAGAGAATCATTCTGAAAGAAAACCCTAGACTAGATAGCCAAACAAAGGTGGCGCACATTTCTCCAAGGATAGTGCACCAAGCAAGAGCAAGAAGAGTTGATCAAAGAGTCCAAAACCATAACCAAGAGAGAGTACAAGCCAAAACCGAAATCTACTAGCTACAACAGTTGCAACAACATCTCTCCTCCAAACTTGCACACAAATTGGCCAATTGTAGTGCACACAAGTGCTTCTTCTACAATTCTGAGAATATTGGCCAAAATGAAGATTGGCCTCCTCAATTTATAGTATTTATGGTAGACTGCCTGGGTCGACTTCTCATTCTAGGTATTAATTCTTTAGTATATAATATTTCCTTTAGCCGACTTCTTCTCTTGGAAGCTAACAACCTAATACAAGTCATTCTCTTTAGCCAACTTGTCTTCTAGGGTTATTAACCAATTAATTAGGGTTTCTTCTTGCTTCCCAAAATATTATATTCTCGTCAGGTTTACATGTGGAGGTAAGTACCTCCTGTAGCTACCATAATATCAACACTCCCTCCTAGCTAGGGAGGTATTGAAGGTAATGGTCTTGAGCACAAACATACCATTCACCCGGTAGCATCAACATAGTCATATAAACTATCTCATGATTAGATCATGATCACCATCATCACTATCAGTGTCATAAATTGCATCAGCTCTCAAAACCATACTCCATCTGAGTAATCAGACATGATGTTGGATAAGTCACTCAATCCACAGAGTGACACAAGAACCATTCTTCTAATCTGGACATATGCCCTAGAGGAATAAATGTCCTAGACCATTTTATGTCTGGGGAATCTCTATCCATTGATCATCCATCTAGTTGATAATCATTTCCAACACTACTGATAGTTTTCAAGGAAATCAGAACAAAGTCATTCAATAGAACACAATTGTGTCCATCCATAGTAGTACACAACTACAATCTAGTGGTACACTGCCACACCAAGTAGCACACAGATACTTGATCAGTGACATATAGTCACAATCAGTGGAACACATCCACCACAGTTGTATACATCTATTGTCTGGAGACACACAGTATCCATAACAATCATATCATATGATATCAACCTAGATAGAAAAACATTGTTATGATGTAAACTGAATCATCTGGTCCATTCTTCCACTCACATTTGTGAGATCTGGAAGAGCATATTCCTTCAAAGAGTAAAACATCAATGATGATCTATCTAGACTATTCTTCTCAAGCAAGGAAGAATACCTATCCTAATTTCTGAGCCTGGACCATTCACCTATCTGGGTCATTCATCCGGCACTAAACAAAGTGAAACTTGGAGAGAATGAGTCTTCCCTAGGGAATGCCTATCCATGATTGCTGAACCTAGGCCATTCACCTATCTGGGCCATTCCTCCGGTACTAAAAAAAGTGCAAGATGGAGAGAATGAATATGCCCTAAGGAATGACTATCCGGACCATTTCCTAAGGAAATGATTGCCCTGCACCAACCTCCAAAACATACCATTCTTTGAAACTTCTCACAATTGTGAGCTTCAAAATAATGACTGTCCAGCGAGGTGGACTAGTCTTCTTGACCACTACTGAGAGTGACCGTCAAGAAGAGATATTGTCCTAGACCATCCGCCCACATTGGCCACAAGGGTAATTGTTGTCTATGGTACATCAACAATACATCGAACCATTTTCGATATGAAAATGACCATTCGATCTGGACCATTTTTCAAACTGGAAAATGCCTGTCCGTTAGAACCACTTTCCGAACTGGAAAGGAACTGCTCATCCTGGACCATTTTTCAAACTGAAAAATGATTGTCCATAAATCAATAACACATCAGTACTCCCTCCCAACCTGGGAGTCATCTCTTCCCTTTTCAATAAACAAGTCATATCCACGATCTCCAACTTGTTTCTTGAGTATGCAAACTTCTTGAACTTGGATAGGGGTTTTACCAAAATATCTGCTCATCTGCTCATCTGATGAGATATATTGGAGAACCACTTCTCTTTTATGGACTTGATCACGGAGAATGTAATGCTTGATCTCAATATACTTCGATCTTTCTGGAACACTGGTTTTCTCTGAAGGCTTCACATGGCTATGATCATTTAGTATATCATATTTGGATTTAGTTCTTTTGTTTCCTGCTAGCTCATAACATCGTGGAAAAGCTCAAATTGGAACATATTCAAGTGGCACTTCTTTTGTCATCATGAGAGCTTGTCATGGATTTGCAATCCATCATCCTGGACTTCTGAGTAACCATTCTGATACAATATCTCTGTTATAGAAAAATTTCACCATGCTTTTGTTGTGCATCGAAGGCTCTTTACCAAGTTGTCTTCTTCCATTTGCATACAAGAGTCTCTTTCTGGTATACCTCAAAACATTGAGGTTTCTCTACACATGCTTCTTGTTCAATTACACTATTGAGGAGAACATTCCTTATATTCACCTGATGTAAACTCCAACCCATGGATATTGCATGAGATATAATGTCTCAGGTATAAGTATGTTTGGTTTACTGGAACAAGTAATCATCATAATCCTCTCCCTCTATCTGGGAAAACCTTTAGTTCTGGATCTCGTAATGATTTCATTCATAAGTCTTCCATACATTTTTCTTCATTACAACTTTCATTTCTTCTACTTGATTTCTTCTAGAGGGTTCAAATCAAACTGGTAGTCTTATGATTCTCGATATAATGACTGGTTGTTTTGGCTTTTCTTTCTCTCTTGGAATCTTCATGTTTCTTTTTAGCTCTTGGGTCCATGGAGTTTTCTATAGATTCAATGCCTTGAGAATTCCAACTTCTTACTTTCATCATAGTATCATTGATGTGGATGGACAACAAGGGATAATTTAAGGCTTCTTTTCAAAGAAGACTTCTTCTAAAGTCAAACTGGACACGCGCTGCTTTTCATGGTTTCTACCATTGATGGGAACATGGATAGATACTTCATCATCTTCAATGGATATTATTTAGGATTAGATCCCTCTTAATCCTTGCTTCATTCATTAATGCATGCTCTTCTTTTGGAAATTAATAATTGGCTCCCTCCATCTAGGAGAGTCCATGCTTTTTGCTGCATCCTTATTGCCTTCTTCAAAGTGTCACAAATCTTTTTCCAATTTTCTCTTGACTATTGACTTCTTTCTGTCTTTACTTCTTCTAGGTTTCTTCAAGATTGATTCTGATTTCAGCTTATCTTGCAGATTTTACTTATGTAATAGCTTCCACATGAATTGTTACTAGGGGTTGTTGATGTACTTCATTCTTTCATGTGTATTTCCTAACTTGTAGTCATTGTGATAGCAATATTTATCTTGTTTTTCTTCCATAGGTATAGTTTCTCTTTGAACATATTATCTTCTAAGAAATAGATATGCAAGATATGTACATAAAACATGGTATGTACAAGAGCTATGAAGAGTATTGTTACCTTGTCTTAGAAGAATAAGTTTGTTTTGTTCTGCTTGGATTTATTTGAGGGTTCCCTTTCTTCGACAACTGAAGCTTCGTGTGTTTCCTTCCTTTTCTTTAACTCGGGACAATGGTTCTTGTAGTGATCATATTTTCGACAGTTGAAGCATTGTATTTCTGACATATCTTTCTCTTGATTTGTCTTCTTCCTTTAGCCAAACTTCCTTTTGTTCCTGACATTCTTGAATCTTTCTATGAAGGCTTGATCATTGTATTTCTTTTGAGGTTTCTCTTTTGCACTAATACTTGATTCTTCTTGTGCACAACAAGTCCAAAGTTCTTCAAATGTAGGATACTCTTTCCTTGTGTTCATGCTTGCGGAAAATGCATCCCATGTCTTGGGAAGACCATTGACTACTATATTTACCAGTTCCTTCTCTAAAATGATCTCTTCAATGGCTTGTAGTTGATCTCTCAACTAAGAGATTCTCACAAAGTATGATGTTATGATGTCATCATCATTCATTTTCATGCCGCAGAGCTCATTCTTTAGACTCATTACTTGTCCAATGTTTCTGATTGAGAAGAGGTTTGTTAGGGCATCGTACATATTCTTAAACAAATCAAGATGGGAGATGTAGGGTATCAAGTGGTGTTTTATAGAATCCACTATGATACTCATGGCATTGATATCATTGTCTTTGAACTTCTCCATAACTGCAACGTTATGTGGTTCCTTCTATTTTCCTTCTTCAAACTTTGGTTCCATAATCTTTCCTTTCACAATGTCCAACACTTTGTTCTTCGCAAGGATGAGGTCAATCCTTGTCTTCCATGCTCTAAAGTTAGAAGCCCTTCTAACTTGTTTTTTGACTTCATAGAGTAAGTCATGGCTGCTTTTGTTAGAAAAACAGGACTGTGGAGAAATAAAATAAAACAAATGAGGAAACAAAACACAGAAGATACACAATACAATAGAGACACAGATTTACGCGGTTCACCCAGTGTGGGCTAC
>JZKD02S1752335.1:0-22442 GCA_000966675.3 Picea glauca | reverse complement strand
CTAGGGTGCACTAGTCTATCTAGAAATTAGGTCAATCCCTTCACTTAAGGTGCCTCAACGAGAGGGTTATGGTTTCGTTGTTGCAGCAAAAGTTGGATGCAATTGCAATTGCAACTGAGCAAATCCTCCCAATCTATCTTCCAACAGTTAGACTGTCCGAAGATAGTGTGGGCCCATAACCTGTTAGAATATAATGGATGTGCTCATTTAACCATAGACAATATAACCATATTGTCACCCAACCATAGGCCAAAGCCACCCCTGAGCACCTTAACCTTGACAGAGAATCATTCTGAAAGAAAACCCTAGACTGTATAGTCAAACAAAGGTGGCACACCTTTCTCCAAGGATAGCGCACCAAGCAAGAGAAACAAGAGCTTATCAGAGAGTCCAAACCATAACCAAGAGAGAGTCCAAGACCAAACCAAAATTTACTAGATGCGGCAGCTACAACAACAACTCTCCTCCAAACTTGCGCACAAATTGGCCAACTACAATGTGCACAAGTGTTTCTTCTACAGTTCTGAGAATACTGGCCAAAATGAAGACTGGCCTCCTGTATTTATACTATTTCTGGCAGACTGCCTAGGCCGACTTCTCATTCTGGGTACTAATTCTTTAGTATATAATATTTCCTTTAGCTGGTTTCTTTTCTTGGAGGCTAATAACCTAATACAAGTCATTCTCTTGAGCCGACTTGTCTTCTAGAATTATTAACCAATTAATTAGGGTTTCTTCTTGCTTCCCAGAATATTATATTCTCGTTAGGTTTACACGTGGAGGTAAATACCTCCCGCAGATACCATAATATCAACACGAGGAGGGTTGACAGTCCCAAATGGAAAAACAAATTGACCATATTCCATATGACGATGGAGGCTCTCACCAGGACTGACAGAGTCTATCAACGAATAATCACAAGCACGAGGGCTTGAAGATCTACAAATAGTAATATCAAACTCAAAAGGAAACTCGAGATCACTCGAATAAGGAGGGGGAAGCAAGGGCTCCCATGCCCCCATTGGATAACAAAACTGATCAATTGCTAAGACCATGTATTGAGAATGAAAATATGATTGCACAGGTTCTTTCTCATAATCAATTGAACATTGAGGATACGATGCCACATAATTTATCTGTGGTGGGGTAGAGTCTACATGAACACTAGGAACATATAAAGGGGAAGCATGAACTAACATTGAATTAGGATGGTGATTATCAAATGCCAGTTGTTCGATAGTGAGAATTCTTCCATTGTGAGGGAGATGCATCACCCGAAAGAGCATAGACACCACAACATTCATAGCATAAACGAAATCATGCCCGAGAAGCATATTGAAATCTAATGGGACTTGCACCACTATAACATCGACAAGGATAGTCTTCCCACCTAACAAGATAGGAAACTGAGGAAGAATCCCAAAATATTCACTAGGGTGTCTGTCAAAATCCAACAACTCATGCGAAGAAGACATAATCTTAGGAGAACCCAAATATTTCCAAGCTGAGGAGGATAAAATACTTGTGGAGGCTCCTTCATCTACAATACATCAGCAAATGTTTTTTGAATTAACTTCAACCCTTATTTGAAAGGGTGTAGAAGAATAAATACAAGGCTCAACAAGGTTATTCCAATAAAAGGAAACCATCCTAGGAATTGGAGGGGGTGTGCTCGAAGTGAGTGGAATTCCCCCTTGTTATGAAAGTATTGAACTGGAAATGCTAGAAACATAGTCGGTAGACACATCACTGCCAATTAGAAGCGTGGGATCAACAAAATATTCCATCGACGTGACCACTTTTGTAGACTCTACAGTCTTCAAGAGAAGAGTGGGATCATTCAAAGATTGCATCGGCGTGACCACTTTGGTAGAATCAACACTCTCAAAGAGAAGAGTGGGGCCAGCCGAAGATTGCATCGACGTGACCACGTCCTCAACCACTGGCTGAATAGGTTGCGAGACAACATGGTCTGAAGGTGCATCACCCCCCAAAAGAGGAGTGGAATCATTCGAAGATTGCATCGACACAACCGCTTCATTGACCAAAGGATGAATACATTGCGAGGAAACGGAAGAATACTTAGAATCAAACGAGCTTGTAGAAATGGACCAAATATTCATGCATCTAGAATGCAAGGGCATAGAGGAGTAAGGTGATCTCCCTTGCAAATCTTATAAGGGAACTTAGGCTTAAGTCTTATTCATCTAGGTTTCTCAACAAAATCAATGCCCCCAACATGACTAGCAGTGGTTGGTTGCTTATCCTCATCATAACTCACAGAAGTTGTTGATAACTCTCCAACATGACTAGCAGAGGTTGGTTGTTGAATTCCAGTATGACTTGGAGGGACTAGATTCGTGCCCCCAGCATGACTTGCAGTGGTCGGTTGCACATCTCCAACATGATTCACAAAGGTTGATGATTTATCCATTCTATTCTTTCTCTTTCTATTTCGTTTAGACTTCCGGTTACTAGTAGCTATACTTTCACCAGAGAAGGCAGAAGGAGGAGGAGAAATTTTTTTAACGAAGGATGTCAACATGATACCCATGACATAAGGTGCTTAACCGAGAAGCGTCAAGAGCACTAGGGACATTTAGAATGGTACCCAACCAAACTGGTAGTCCCACATTCAACCCAGGAATGTTCAAAGTGGCCATCAAAGGGACACCAATGCTTCCAAAGAAAGGAAAAGCACAAGAATCCCCTTGCAAAGGGGTTACTTGGTTGGTATCGTCAGGAAATTTGGCCATGAAGATTCTATACACAGGTTCTTCCCTTCCAGGATTATTCAAGTCCGTAAAAGTCTCACACACTAACTTTGGTAAACCAGTGGTATATAAATATATGCCTATAAGGAGGCGTGTCCATGTTTCTAAGCGAAAGACCCAAAAGTCCTCACGACCGATGGAGTAAGTGGTTACCACCTTAGGCCAAAGACCCAAAGAAATGATTGACTAACTCTCTATGGAAAACTAAGGAGCACAGAGCACACCACTAAAAATTCCCTAAAGATCGATCAATCAAAAGGTAGGAAGAACAGTTACGCCAACCAACACTAGAGTAACTTCCCGGTGCAAGTGTAACTCGAACATGAAAAAACTGCAAAGCGTGATTTGATGTCTATCCTAGATACCGCGGTATACCCTCGGACTCACTTGTGTGAGTCCCTATAAAAGGAAACTAGGTTGTGAGCATGATGTGAGTCACCAAGCGGATACAGTGGACAGTCGGGCATATCGTATGAGCAGGATAACTATGTCTGAAGCCTTTCGAGGGTACTAAAAGTAGATGGTCTGAAAGACAATTGAGGATGTTGAATGGATTCAAGGTCCACGAACCTCCATAGTCAAATGCAGTCAGCGGAATCCCAAGAATGACCCTAAAAATACGATCCCCACTACACTTAATCTGACTTTGGAGGGGTTATCTCCTCTACCTTTCCTCACGTGACCTTGTGTTTAACCCTTGTGTTAGAGGGAGGTCCTAGCTAACTCTTATGACACTGGACTTTAACACTCCCTATCTCATACTTTTAAGTTTATTTAAGCGGCCTTGAAGAGTTTCCTCTCCACACATATTTCAAGGCCCTAAAGTCTATACTACTTGGTGTACCCTATAAACAGAAAAGTCTAGTTGATTTTAGCATTAAGCAATAATTTTAGTGTCTTAATTACTCAGGGGTGTTGTACTAAAATTGATGTTGTTTGAGACTCTTGCAAAAATTAAACTTACAAGGACATTGGAAAATAAACTTTACACTAATCCTTCAAATGAAAAAGAGTTTCAAGAAAGAAAATGCATGAACAATCACTCAAACCTAAAGATGCAATCTTTTCTCCTTTCCATGCAAAATGCATAATGTAACTTTCGAGTGAAACAAAAGAGCAAATGAAAGGATTCTATTTCTTATTTTTTCTTTTAAAATGCTTTCAAGATGAGAAGAAAACAAAACCCTATACTAATTCTTTTTCTTTTTCAAATAACAATACAAAGCAATGCAAAGAAAGAAAGAAACCTAATAGATTAAACACCCGAACCTCACTATAATACACTTTCCATAGATACACTTAAGTTATGCTATTTCATTCATTCACCTCTTTCTCATTTAAGCACTATATTGATGCACTTCTTTGTCTATGAATCATTTTTGAATTTACAACTACAAATAGATATGTTTTATTATTAACTTCAAGTTTTATGTTTTTTTGTTTACACACCATATGCAAAAGACCTATCAGGAAAAAAAAAAAAAAAAAAATGGATTCAAAACTAAGATTGAGGTTGTCCACTGAATGGACTCCATACACTGTTGCATTTTTTCAATCACAGTGACATCATAATGATGTCCTTTTTAAGGATAAAGTACGATTGCCATATTGGCTTTATTCATTTATTTCAGTTCAGTTTTCCGATGACATCTTTATGTCAGTTTCAATTTCAAGCAGAGTCTGAAAATGAATGAAAACTAAATGCATGCGTAGATACCTTGACCTTTGGATTGTTATCAACAGTGATTTGTACAGTGCCACCGCCACCGACGTCTGAAACAAGACGCGTCTGACTCTCTACTGTGTAGATTGTGCAGAAGATTCAGAAACGAACAAACAAATATCACTTTTCACACAGACCATACCTGCTACCTACTGAGAACCCTAATGGTCCCCCATGTTTTCCTGGCTGGAATGTTCAGGACCTGTAAATTAATTTAACAGCAATAGAAGCTACAGGGAATTATGGAGATGCCGTATTCCAAATATCGTTCATTGGCCATGAGGAAAGTTTGAGGAGATCGTCGGGTCAAGCTGGCGACTGCTTTGTGTAAAACAAACCGCCATGGCAGCGAGTCGTGCATCCAGCGATAAGAACGAATAATTTCGCTTTCAACCACTGCTGTTTGCAAAAACCAAAAAACAATGACAAATGCAATTTGTTGCAATAAAGACAACAAAGAGCTACTTCTCATCCGAAAAACCTGACCGCCCTGATACAGGTGACCCACTACGGTATTTTTGCATGTGAGTACTGTTTTATCAACTTTTCCTCCGCCTTCAAATTCATATGGATATGCTTAAAATGTTTTATAATATTTTCCTCCACAGTCAAATTCATACGGATACATCTCAGAAATAAATTATTTTATGATATAAATTTTATGTGTGCAATAGGCCTGGCAGGCTGGCTGGCTGGCATTGTCATCCTTTCGCTCTGAGGTAGCTTCCGTCAACAATTAATAATATATGTCAGTACAATCACAGACATATGGCATTTATTGATGCAATGTTTCATTTTTTTTTCACTTAAGCTTTCACTTAATCATGCTGTCTTGTTTAACTATTTTATGAAATGGTTTTTTCGTTAGAATTTGGTGATATAAATTTGCACAAAATTATTATTTATTTGTTATTTAAAATTTATTTTTAAATGTAGAAATAGATTCAGCATGCTGAAAAACCAGTGAGCACTCACACAAATATGTGGATCTAATCATTTCTCATTGAATTTCCAACAAATGTTAATAAAAAAAATCACTAAAAAAATCACATAAAAAACAAAAATACTATTAAGCAGCTTCATGTCCACCCACGATGTCTCTTTTTATTTTTAAGGTCCTGATTTATTATTGTGATGATTTTAACTTTGGATTTCATTTTGAAGTATAAGGATTAATAAGTCAAATTGATATGCATTGGTGTTAATTAATCAATTTTATTATTTTGTTTCCAAGTTTTAGTATCCTTATGTGTAATGTTCAATTTTATGTGTCTAATAATAATTTTCAGCCCATAATTTTATGTGTCTAATGATAATTTTTAGCCTATATTATTATTTAAAATTGTACCACCTAAACCAAACCAAAATGTTAGGTACATCTAAATACCCTAATAATAGTAAGAGTACTAGTACATAAAATTCACTTTTACACCATGTTCCTTATAATTTCCTTATAGGAACCATTTTTCTAAAGTTAATTTCACTCAAAAGAATAAAACCCACTTTTACTAATATTACTTTTAATTAACTTTAAAAATTCATTTTTTAAAGATAATCTCACTTAATTAAGTCATAAACTTTTTTTTAATGATTTTTTCTTCTTATTTTCAATTAATAAAAAAGAAAAATAATAAGAGAAATCACATATTTTGCCTACTTTTGGAGAGGTCTCCCCCATTTAGTATTTTCATTCAGTTTTCACTCATCTTTACTTTCTTGCCCTCCATTTCTTCATTGTGAATATTTTCCCTAGTTTTGTTCCTCCATCCTTAGACCCTAGTTTCTTGAGGAGCACATTCTTGTTGTAGTTATCTAAAACTAGAGGTGAGAGAAGCTACAACCATCTACAACTAGAGGAGAGAGCCACACACGTGGAAATCAATGAACTCTCCCAAGGAGAGACCACCAAAATATCAACACCTTCAAGGGCTGTCCATAGGTGTCATTGTACAACTATTACAATTGGGTAACATAAGATTTTTTTATTCTTTGATTTACTTGATGTTCTTCTCTATTACTTTGTTGTATTTCTTTTCTTTTCTGAAGAATAGCATGAATCTCAGATTAAATCTATTCATGGAAGGATAGAGTTTTTAGTTTTCTAACTCTTTTGTCTGCAATCTTGTAGCAATCACAAGGTTTGAAAATTTGCTCACTCTCTTTGTGGATTTTGCACCAACAATGGGGTTGGTGATTCTTGATAACAACCATTCTTTGTGATTTGATAGTTATTGTAGCATTTTTTAGTGGGGCACTGATGTTTGATAATAATCATCCTTTGTGACTTCATGACAACCTTGAAAACAACCATTCTTTGTGACTTGATGGTTATAGAAATTATGGCGGGCCAATGTTGCTTGCTAACAACCATTCTTTGTGGCTTGATGGTTATTATGTGTTGAAAGTTTATCAATGTTTTAATTGTTAAAGTTGAATTCTATAATTAATCAAATTGTTGGCTTTATTTTTTAAGTTGGATTGTGTGACAAACAAAATTGTTGATGGGATTATGTTCTAGTTTTGATTTTAGTTTCACTTGATAAATATTTTTTATTGATGTTTTATGTGTAATTGGCTCATATATTCGAAATAACATGATTAAGTGAAGCTTAAACATTACTAAGTGCAAATGTGATTCTAGTAGTTATCCCTTGATCCAATTTGGGTAGTCTTAGGTTCCATCCTTAGAATCTAAGGCTTCAAAGTAACTAGTCAAACTTCAAACACCCCAAGTCTCATGTAGTGCATTTTTTATGTTCCAAACCTATAATATTATAAGTTTGGTTTAATAGGGAATCGGGTCCTTAGGGAATGTTATGCAATCATTAATGTTAGAAATATGGATCCACCTAGATCCATGGTCCTAAGATTAAATTATAACTTGAATAAACAAGTGTTGCATAAGATGTAGCCCCAAGAGTTAGTTCAAGTGATTATGAGCCAAACGTGAAGTTATCCCCAATGGAGGAGGTCACGGGTTTGAATCTCTTCTTCCCCCTTGGGGTTAGGCTTGCCACGGACATTAGGGCCGGTGGTTTACCCCGTTTACCATCCACAAAGTGGGGAATTACTCTAGGGTTTCCCGTGAGATATTACCATGGAAAAAAAAGTGTTGCATAAGATGTGAGGTCCATTCAAGGAAGGGAAGAATAGGATCAAAATCTCTTCACCCTCATGGCCCCTAAATACTATAAATTCCAATTAAGTAATTCCTTAGGTCTATAGCATGAGTCATGCATCATACAATATTCAAATTTTATTCTACTTGGGTTTCTAGACCCAAAATCCTATAAAAGGGAATTAATTCCAATGTCAAGTCCTTGAAGGAATTTATTCAAGTCAAATAAAATACATTTTAAGATCTATTTGAGATTCTAGACTTAGAAAAATACAAAATAAAATGAATTTGGACAATGATGTAGTTTCATATAGGGTTCTTGAAATTGTATCAACATAGGCTAAGTTGGTATCCCTAAGTATTGTTGGATTTTTTCTACTTTATACAACAAAGAACTTGAACAAAAAATGAAGGGGTCTAGAGCATGAGTCATGAATCATAAAATATATGGATTTTATTCTACCTAAATTTCTAGACCCAAAATCCTATAAAGGGGAATTCATTGCAATGTCTAAGTCGTTGAAGGAATTTATGCAGGTCAAACAAAATAAACTTCAAGATCTATTTGAGATTCTAGAGAGAGAAAAATATAAAATACAATGAATTTGTACAATGATGTAGTTGCATATAGGAGCCTTGAGATTGTATCAACATAGGCTAAGCTAGTAACCCTAAGTATTGTAGGTTTTTTCCTACTTTATACAATAAAGAACTTGTACAAATAATAAAGGATTCTAGAACATGAGTCGTACATCATAAAACATAAGGATTTTGTTTTGCTCGAGTTTCTAGACCCAAGATCCTATAAAAGGGAATTAATTCCAATGTCAAGTCCTTGAAGGAATTTATGCAAGTAAAACAAAATAATTTTTAAGATTTATTTGAGATTATAGACTTATAAAAATATATAATAAAATAAATTTGGACAACTATGTAGTTGCATATAGGGGTCTTGATACTGTATCAACATAGGCTAAGCCAATAACCATAAGTATTGTAGTTTTTTTCCTACTTTTTACAACAAAGAACTTGCACAAATAAATAAAGGGGTCCAGAGCATGAGTCATGCATCATAAAACATATGAATTTTATTCTACCTGAGTTTTTATACCCAAACTCCCATAGAGGGGAAGTAGTTCCAATGGCTAGTCCTTGAAGGAGCTTATACAAGTCAAGCAAAATCAATTTTAGGATCTATTTGAGATTCGAGACTTAGACAAATATAAATTAAGATGAATTTGGACAATGATGCAGTTGCATATAAGAGTCTTGAGATTGTATTAACATAGGCTAAACCAATACCCATGAGTATTGTAGGCGTTTTCTTAAATTATACAACAAAATACCTGTATAAATAACAAAGAGGTCCAGAGCATGATTCATGCATCATAAAACATAAGGATTTTATTATACCTAAGTTTCTAGACCCAAAATCCTAGAAAGGGGAATTAATTCCAATGTCAAGTCTTTGAAGGAAGTTATGCAAGTCAAACAAAATAAATTTTAAGATTTATTTGAGATTATAGATTTATAAAAATATATAATAAAATAAAATTGGACAACTATGTAGTTGCATATAGGGGTCTTGATACTGTATCAACATAGGCTAAGCCAATAACCATAAGTATTGTAGTTTTTTTCCTACTTTTTACAACAAAGAACTTGCACAAATAAATAAAGGGGTCCAGAGCATGAGTCATGCATCATAAAACATATGAATTTTATTCTACCTGAGTTTTTATACCCAAACTCCCATAGAGGGGAAGTAGTTCCAATGGCTAGTCCTTGAAGGAGCTTATACAAGTCAAGCAAAATCAATTTTAGGATCTATTTGAGATTCGAGACTTAGACAAATATAAATTAAGATGAATTTGGACAATGATGCAGTTGCATATAAGAGTCTTGAGATTGTATTAACATAGGCTAAACCAATACCCATGAGTATTGTAGGCGTTTTCTTAAATTATACAACAAAATACCTGTATAAATAACAAAGAGGTCCAGAGCATGATTCATGCATCATAAAACATAAGGATTTTATTATACCTAAGTTTCTAGACCCAAAATCCTAGAAAGGGGAATTAATTCCAATGTCAAGTCTTTGAAGGAAGTTATGCAAGTCAAACAAAATAAATTTTAACATCTATGTGAGATTCTAGACATAGAAAAATATAAAATAAAATAAATTTGAACAATGGTGTACTTTCATATAGGTGCCTTGAGATTGTATGAACATAGGCTAAGTCAGTAGCCCTTCGTATTGTGGGAATTTTCCTTATTTATACAACAAAGAACTTGTACAAATAATGAAAGTGTCTAGAGCATGAGTCATGCATTATAAAACATAGAAATTTATTCTCCCTGAATTTCTAGACCCAAAATCCTATGAAGGAGAAGTAATTCCAATGTCCAAGTCCTTGAAGGAATTGATGCAAGTCAAACAAAATAAATTTTGAGATATACTTGAGATTCTAGATTGAGAAAAATATAAAATAAAGTGAATTTGGACAATGACGTAGTTGTATATAGGGGACTTGAGATTGTATCAACATAAGCTATGTCTATAGCCTTGAGTATTGTAGGTTTTTTTCTACTTTATACAACAAAGAACTTGTACAAATAATAAAGGGGTTGAGAGCATGAGTCATACATCATAAAACATAAGGATTTTATTCTAATTGAGTTTCTAGACCCAAAATCTTATAAAGGGGAATTAATTCCAATTTTTTTATGAGAAAAAAAATCATAGCTTTTATTCCAGAGAAATAAAGATATATTCCAAAGACACAAAAGCACATACCAATATAGCAAGTTCAAGTACTGGTCTATCCCAATTTTCCCATGTGGACCAACTCTAATAGGCTTTTAGCCTATAGTTTACAATAAAACATCAAATGCATGCAAAATTAGGATCTATTACATAGCATAAAAATTAAAGGGGAATTAATTTCAATGTCAAGTCCTTGAGGGGATATATACAAGTCAAACAAAATACATTTTAAGATCTATTTGAGATTCTAGACTTAGAAAAGTACAAAATAAAAGGAATTTGGACAATAATGTAGTTGCATATAGGTTTTCCCACTAAGTATATATAGGGGTCTTGAGATTGTATCAACATAGACTAAGCTAGTAACCCTAAGTATTGTAGGATTTTTTCTACTTTATACAACAAAGAACTTGTACAAATAATAAAGGGATCTATAGCATGAGTCATGCATCATAAAACATAAGGATTTTATTCTACCTAAGTTTCTGGACCCAAAATCTTATAAAGGGGAAGTAATTCCAATGGAAAGTTCTTGAGGGAATTTATGAAAGTCAAACAAAATAAATTTTAATATCTATGTGAGATTCTAGACTTAGAAAGATATAAAATAAAATAAATTTGGACAATGATGTAGTTGCAGATAAGAGTCTTAAGATTGTATCAACATGGGTTAAGTTGGCAGCCTTGAGTATTGTAGTATTTCTCCTACTTTATACATCAAAGAACTTGTACACATAATAAACGGTTGCAGAGCATGATTCATGCATCATAACAGGGATGATTTTAGGAGCTAAATTTCACTCATGGGCTATTTTTTCATGGTTTTTCCCAAAACAATATCCACTATTCTAAAAATGATTCGCCCAAATTCTATAGGATAAAATTATTTTACCTTAAAAATCGCCAAAAATTTATATAAACTATATAAAATCCTTAGAATTTTAAATATTTTTACAAAAATATCGCCAAAAATTTTGTTGGCCCTTGACCAAGTTTTGGGAGTTTCTTGGTCACGTTGACCTATTTTGAGACTTCGACAGCCTGTCGAAGGAGGAGCGCAAGACGAAGCGGAGATCATGGGATCTCGACCCCCTTTTGGGCCCCTTTTTGGGTTTTTGGGAATATGTAATGGGAATGGGATGTCAGCCCATGGGTTTACCCATGTTTAGGTCTATTTTGTATGTATAAATAAAAGGATAGGCAATGTAAGAAAGGAGAAAATAGTGCATCTATGTGATGTGAATGTATGCTAAGTGCGAGTAGAATTTGTAAGTGCTTTGTGCATGCCTGTAAGAGACTTGCAGAGCTAAGTGCGGTTCCTTGTAGCATATTGTGGATAGCTTAGTGTTGTAGCGCAAAAAAGAAGGATTTAGCGAGCTGCACAGATCTTCTATACTATGTGGAGTAAGGGTTTTGATGGCTTTGTGCTTGTAACCGATTGACTGAAGAAAATAGATAAGAAGCGTTGGTGAATGTAGCTCGAGGGTGGGGGTGAACCACGTAAACACCGTGTTATGTGCTTTGTCTTGATGTATTCATATGTTATATGCTAAGTGTTCTAATATGTTTAGATAGATCTATTTATGTTGTGTGCTTATTAAATGTGAGAATGTTAGATCTGATCTAGATAGTCATGATTAGTGCTTGATATGCTCATTCTGATCCATTTGTATATGCTAAGTTCTTGAATACTGTAGATAAGTGAGAATACTGTGAAGTTCTATGTTAACAGTGAAGTGGATATTTATTTCATATTGAGGAACTAATGGTGTTAAGTGATTTATTAAGTGTTATAATCATAGATATGTGTCCCAGCTAAGGTTGCAGACACCTGAGTCTTGCAACCACCCCTGCAACTACCTCCGATGAGAATTCATCTACTTTGCAGTTGTTTCCAAAAGGGTTGGTAGTTAGGGCTTTGTTGGTGCGTTGTTGTAGCGTTGAACCCTGGGTCTGCCCCTGTGCCAACAAATGGTTCTATTGTCTGGACTGAAATTGTGATTGTTGGGACCTAAGGAGGAAGAAGCTTTGTGCAAAGAGATGTGCCCTGGTGCACAGTGTTCTACTTGATTCATAAAGCTCTATGCTAAAGAAAGAAGGTCAAATCTGAAAGAAAGAAGCTTGATCTGAAGAAAAGAAGATCAGATCTGAAGGAAATAAGCAAGAGTTGAACTCTTGGTGCTCTAAAAGAGGTTAAAGTAAGAATTTTTGATTAAAAGAGGTAAGATCTGCAAACCCTGTGCTCTGATAAAGGTAAGAATAATTGAAAATTTTAGATCTGGAAGCTTTGTGCTCTATAGAAGTAAGATAAGTAGAAATTTTTGTTTCTAGAGTATGGATCTAGGTATGATTGATAGGATCTATCCTAGCCTAAAAACTAGGGCATTAATAGATGAAAGAAGGTTTGATATGAATAGTTCTGATAAGACTAGTGAAAGATATGTTATACCAATGCATAGAAAGAATGTTTGGACTAACAAATGGATGCAGGATCCTAGAAAGAATTTATTGTAGGTTAGCTCCTATGATCTTAGTGTGCAGTACAGAAGAGGTCGGGGATCATTTAAAAGAAAGAGAGGATTAACCCTCTATTATAGTTGCAGAAGACCATGACATATTGCTAAGGAATGCCCTCGTGGAAGACCTAGTTGTCTTTGTTGCAAAGCTCTAGAGCATGAAGTGTTGGATTTCCCTATAATGATTGCTAAACTTGAAAGTATGAACATAAGACAAGAAAACCCTACGATGGATCCAGAAACTAAGGCTATAGAAGAACCCCGGAAAGAATCAGAGAAGGTATTACTACAAATGAAAGAAACCTTGGATGACCATCGACATGTTAGACTATCAGATATTTTTAAAGACAAGGAGTGCCTTGAAGAAAGAATAGGAGACTTCAACATTGACTGTGTTCTAGATGAGGAAACACAGGTGAATATCATGACAGAGAGAACTTGGGAAGTTATAGGAAGGCCTAATATGATGCCTTCACTAGGAGGAATAGGGCTATTCAGAGGGAAACTCGTAAACAACTGTGGGAGCCTTTCTCAGATACCTATGACTGTCAATGGAACTTCGACGGAAGAAGATTTTGAGATTATTCAATTTATTGAGAACCGCACCCCATTTACCATGTTAATAGGAAAACCTTGGATTGATAGAGATCAAGMCAGATGAAAAGAAKAAGAAGAAGTTTTGGAACARAAGAATCAAGAGTTAAAAGATTTTATGAACAGAAGGATTGCAYGCTTGATTGAAGAACAGGAGAGAAGATCGAAGATGTTTAATGATAGTAGCCCAGCTGTCAAAGTTAAGAGAAATCTAGACAATCCAAAGAATATTGAATTACCTATCCAAGACAAAAAAGAAGTATTATCTAGGAACCCTAGGGAAGACTTTCAGCAGGGCAAAGTGACTAAGACCACAAAAGACAAGAATCAGAGTGGAAAAAGAACTACTGAAATGAAGCTCACTGGAAAAAAGGCTTGACAGTTAAGAAAGAAGAGGGCTAAGACTGAAAAGTTACAGGAGGTTCTGGAGGAGACCTCGTGGAAAGAAAAATTGCAGAGTTGGAGCTTTGTCGGGATATCAGAACAGCGACACATGGCATTTCGCCATGATGAAGAAATATAGTTGTTGGAACCGATATATCCGTTCGACTCCCACTTTGAACGGGAAGAGAAGAAATAAAGGTTTGTCATCAAACCGTTGGGTCGTGCCATAACAGATCGAACATGAGTTAATGGAGGCTCATACCCGTTGTAAGCACACCGTTGTCGAGTTACCTATTTATCACGTCGTGCCATGCACCAAGAACACTTTTTGCTAATTGAGAATTCGAGCCCATAGACTAAGCTGAGTTTATACAATTATCATTGTTCTCTCCCTCTCTATCTCATTATCGTGTCTAAGTTGTTCCCCGAACCCGGGAATTGTTCACCCCGAGTGCGTATGTCAGAAGCATTGAGCACTGCAAAGAAATATGTTGAGGAAGTTTTGATCGACTTGATGACTGAGAAATCCATGTCTATGTCTGAAGGTATCCAGGCTTCATACACAAGAACAGTGCAAGCATCCCCATCCACTGCTCACGGAGCTGGATCGTCCTGTGAAAGGCGAACTAAGCACAAGGATGACTTAGCGAATGCTAAGCTGATTCTGAGCATTCTACCTGCCTATCTACCACCTCTGAGTGGCGCAATAAACTGAGACAGTGTGCCCAGAGACTTTGAATATGAATTGGTCACTATGTACCTCCCGAAGGGGATACACGCAGACCAAGATAAGATCATAGCATTGAAGTTTAGCGACTTCAACCTCGACGACAGGAATGTGTACAACATGCTCTCCCCACACAAATATCTGACCAAAACCAAGGGAAAGAACTCAAAGATCATACCCCAGTCATGGACCATGAACCTCGCATAGTCCACCCTCCTCAACGTTATGAAGATCTCGCACTTCGAAAGGTACCAAGAAGTGAACACATGCGTCAAGCTACTGTTGTCCTGCTACCATGGAGGATATTTATGGTTGAATCATCATATCACAATGGATCCGATGTTGATTAATCAGATCACAGGGCTGAGCATGCAAGGCCCTGACCCACAGGAACTCTACCCCGGGAAAACCATGTATCATTCTCTTCCACAGAAGATAAAAGAAACCTACAGGGATGTCAAGAAGGGAACGTGAGGCTACAAGGTAGCCTCTATCTAGAGCGACGCAATCCACCTAGCCTATCAATTGATCGTAGGAAATTTGGTTCGCAATAATCGACCCACCCAAGTGACTAGATTTGTAGTCGACCTCACAGGGAAGCACGCAGAGGGCCTACAAATGAATTGGGCGAAGTACCTTGTAAACCAGCTGGAAATGGACTCCAGGGAAGCACAAGATCAAGGATATGAGTTCCACTTCAGCCGACTTCTCATCCTGATCGCTTTCATCACATGGGAGATGCCAGAAGGTGCGACCTTCTTGGACATTGATCCATTTGAACCTCTGGCCGCGAAGTTCAGTACACTATGGTACTCGAAGGACATGAATAAGCAGTGGAAATCAACTGCCATATTCCACACTTATTACAACCAGTTGAAGGTAGCCATCCAGTCTACACATCGTATAACCCTAAACACTCTCCACAGGTTCAGGACCTTGATGAAATTCAGTGCAGACCACCATTTCATCTATATCACAATGTGCGCTGATGAGCATAAACAATAGCTGCAGTCATACTACAAGTTGATGGAGGATGACTTGGAAGAGATTACTAAGGAATGGTCAGCGGACCTCCTTGTTCCAGAGGACCCTGCAGAGATAGCTGATGTTAACAGTCCAAAAACTGTGATGGATATACCTGGACCTAGCAAGACAAATAATATTGAAGAGGTCCATGATTTAGAGAGTGCATCTGTGAACACTGCTTCCATCTCAGTAGAGAAAGGAGGAGATGGAAGAGAGATAGATGGCGTAGAAGTTGAATCGAAGAAAGGTGAGGTTACACCTCCTAAAGACGAGGAGAACCCCTCAAAGAAAAGGAAGGTTTCCCCTCTGAAACCTTCTTCAAGGAAAAAATTGAAAGCAACCAGGACCAAATTTGAGACCACCCTCACCTCAGACGACTTTGATTTCATCATCGCAACACTGAACAATGCTTCACTTGAGATAGCAGAGAAGAAAGAAGCTAAGAAGGAGGAGGTGTTTAGTCAGATTAAGGAAGAGCTACAAGGGGTGTAGTAGGCAATACAGTCTAGCCGCGCAGTTTCCACTGCGCCTCTGTCAGCAGGAACATCACAACTAGGTGATGAGCCAGCACAACTACACTGCATTGTTGGTACAGTCAAAGCTAGCCTTCAACGAGCTCAGGAAGAGATAGCACAAGCCACCCAGACTTTAGTGCAAGTACAAAAATACCTTAAGGAGCAACACAGTGTTGCAAAATGGGAAAAGATGGCTCTGCAAGCTAAGTGGGATGAAGAAAAAGTACAGTTACAACAAAGCAAGGAACAGTTGCTCACTGAGCAACTCGAAGTTAAGGAAAAGGTTCACAGAGCACTTTTCCCAGTGGCAATCATCGAATTAAAGGTCGAAGAGAGAGTCCCACAATAGGTGGCGCAACTCGAAGAAGTAATCCAACAGTTCCAACAACACATAGCAAGCTTGGAGCTCCGCACTGTGCCCAAGACCCCTCAAGACATAAGGGACCAACAAGAAGCAACTGCTCGCAGTGAAGTTGACAGACTAAAATCTCTTGCCTTGGAGTGCAAGTAGATGAGTAACCGAAGCACCCAGACATACAAGAACCTCACTGAGAACCGGAGTTATAGACACTGGAGTCATAGCTCGAGGAAGCGAAGAAGCACACAAATACACTACAGGCGCAACTGAAGGCTCTGTCGGCTGTAGAACGAATGAAGAGGTCTCAAGAGAAATGAACATCTCAGCAGCAGATCCATATGCTTCAAAGAAAAGTGATGGAAGTCACTCAATGGCTTCAACCTGTGCAAGATAAGGCATGCCAGTTGTTTACATAGGTTGAAAGCCGAGGAGCAAAGTTAGAATAGGTCGTCACCATAGTAGAACAACACCTAGAAGGGCCAGTGAACGACACAGTAATATAGGAGTTCACCGAACAAGAGGCCACAACAAAGAAGCAAGTCGAAGCATCTCAGGCCAAGCTCGAGGAATTCAAAGCCAAATTGATCAGACCAAAGTGACTCGGGATGAGTCATATGTGAGTGGTGGGGGCTTGTTGTCCCTTGACCAAGTTTTGGGAGTTTCTTGGTCATGTTGACCTATTTTGAGACTTCAACAACCTATCGAAGGAGGAGCGCAAGACGAAGCGGATATCATGGGATCTCGACCCCCTTTTGGGCCCCTTTTTGGGCTTTTGGGAATATGTAATGGGAATGGGATGTTGGCCCATGGGTTTACCCATGTTTAGGCCTATTTTGTATGTATAAATAGAAGGATAAGAAATGTAATAAAGGAGAGAATAATGCATGTATGTGATGTGAATGTATGCTAGGTGCGAGTAGAGTCTGTAAGTGCTTTGTGCACACCTATAAGAGACTTGCAGAGCTAAGTGAAGGTCCTTGTAGCATATTGTGGAGAGCTTAGTGTTGTAGCACAAGGAAGAAGGATCTAGCAAGTTGCACAGATCTTCTGTCTTGTGCGGAGTAAGGGTTTTGATGGCTTTGTGCTTGTAACTGATTGACTGAAGACAATAAAGAAGAAGAGTTGGTGGATGTAGCCCTAGGGTGGGGGTGAACCACGTAAACACTGTGTTATGTGCTTTGTGCTTTGTCTTAATGTATTCATATGTTATATGCTAAGTGCTCTTATATGTTTAGATAGATCTATTTATGCTTTGTGCTTATTCAATGTGAGAATGTTAGATCTGATCTAGATAGTCATGCTTAGTGCTTGATATGCTCATTCTAATCCATTTGTATATGCTAAGTGCTTGAATACTGTAGATAAGTGAGAATACTCTAAAGTTATGTGCTAACAACGAAGTAGATATTGATTTCATATTGAGGAACTAATGATGTTAAGTGCTTTATTAAGTGTTATAATCATAGATATGTGTCCCAACTAAGGTTGCAGACACATGAGTCTTGCAACCACCCCTGCAACTACCTTGGGTGAGACTTCATCTGCTTTTTGTAGGTGTTGTTGAAAGGGCCAGTAGTTAGGGCTTTGTTGGTGCATTGTTGTAGCGTTGAACCCTAGGTCTGTCTCCGTGCCAACAAATTTATTGTTGGAATATGAAGGATTAGTAAGATTCGCCAAGGTCTCTACATTTTAAAATAAATTTCCATCCTTAAAACAATCCCTGCATCATAAAACTTAAAGATTTTATTCTACCTAAGTTTCTAGATCTAAAATCATATAAAGGGGTATTCATTCCAATCTCAAGTCCTTTGAAGGAATTTATGCAAGTCAAACAAATTAAATTTTAAGATCTATTTGATATTATGGACTCAGAAAAATATAAAATAAAATGAATTTGAACAGTGAAGTAGTTCCCTATAAGGTTCTTGAGATTGTATCAACATAGGCTAAGAATGTACCCATGAGTATTGTTGGATTTTTCCTACTTTATAAAACAAAGAACTTGTACAAATGATAAAGGGGTCCAAAGCATGAGTCATGCATTATAAAACATAACAATTTTATTCGACCCGAGTTTCTGACCCAAAATCCTATAAATGGGAATTAATTCCAATGTCAAGTCCTTAAAAGAATCTATGCAAGTCAAACAAAATCATTTTTAAGATATATTTGAGATTATAGACTTAGAAAATATAAAATAAAAAAAAATTGGACAATGATGTAGTTGCATATAAAGATCTTGAGAGTGTATCAACATGGGATAAGCTAGTAGCCTTGAGTATTGTAGGATTTTTCCTAATTGATACAATAAAGAACATGTACAAATAATAAGAAATAAATTACCACTCACAGAATTGAAAAGTCTTACTAAATTTATTTAAAAGGTCTATAGAGTCGTAGATCGAGTTATGCAACTTGAATGGAAACATGTTCAAAATTTTCCTATCCTAGTAGATTTACTAATGTTAATTTGACCTCAGAGTCTATATTTCTATGCACTTAGGGAAAATGTTTAGAGCTTATGGCCTTATTATAAATTCTAAGTCCCTTAGATCATGGAGGAAATAGAGTTCTAGGGTTTGTATTGTCAACATGATTTCGTGATAGTTTCACTTTTGATTGGGATTGTATATTTTTTCACTGACACATGGTTTTTTGCACATTTCATGATAGAGTATGAATATGAATCAATAATATAAATATATCTTATCAATGTAATATTAGAGTGAATGGGGGATTTGCTGTAAGAATCACCAGAATATTAACATTTCAAAACGTTTATGTACAACATGAACACATATGGGAATTGATAAAATCATTGGTTTTATCTACATGGGAAAGTTATGATTGGCCATTATGAGTGGTTTGAACTATTGTCTTTTGACATTTAATGTGGTTTACAAAATAGAACATGGGATGGATCTGTATTTACTGTGGTATTTTAGCATTCTTTATTATGATATTTTAAATATTATCCATGTTTTAATCTTTGTAGAAGGTAAATTTATATGTTCATTAAGTTTGTTTGTTATAATCGTATTATTATTCCATTCATTGATTATTCAAGTTCAAAATGTATTGAGCTTGGGTAATTCGTAATACATAGTAACATACATGAGAGTTTAAGTATTGAGGGGATTCTGTTATGACCCAAGGGGGCATATATGGAGATAAATGTATATGTACATATCATGTACAACAATGTGAGAATGGAGCACAACTCCAATGTAGATAAGAGAGACACGTTACACAATAATTCCTTAAATAATAGTAGAAAAGCCTCCAAATATCCAAATTTATTCATATATCACAATTCACATGTCTCAATAACGAATACATTATCTCTATATATACCTATTCACACACTACACATGAGGCCCCTTTATTATTAGGATGACACTATGACATATACATTTATACATTAAATGTACATTTATCCCTATACCCCCTTGGGCTCATATCATATACATTTAACCCCATATATGCCCCCCTTGGGTCATAACATAGTACCCTCCTTCAAAAATTTGTGTCCTCAAAGATTTGCAATTAAAGGCTTCACATGTGATGGAACCAAGTAATATGATTTTCTTATGTTCTTTCATTCTTCATTCCATTGATGATCATCCGTCCATCCAAAATTAATTATTTTCGTTCTTAATCCTTGGCGGTTAGTTGTTGCATACTTTTCTTTGTTTTGATTCCATGTATTGTTTTTGTAACTTCTCAAATTTGTAGTGGTTTTTTGTCTTTGATAATAGCTTGTCGAAGAATGGTTTTGTGATGCATTGTACCATGAATATTGATAAGTACTCCATATTCTTCCTTGATAATGTTGATATCAACTTTAATGTCTTCCTTGAAATATTTCCTTGTAATGAGGGTGTCGATATGGTTTCAAAATTGATGGTTTTCCTTCACTCTACACATGCATTTCGTCTATATTTGTTTTAGAGTCAATGGCATCATCTATCCTCTTTGCTTGGTCTTTGATTACTCTATCCTTGGAAATAATACCATCATATTTTGCATGTACATCTTTTAGATGAAGTTCAACTTCTTCAAGTATCTTCTAGTGAACTTCTTGAATCTTGTCTTCTTTCTCCTTTTGAAGCTGCAATGTCACCCCATTTATCAAATTTTGACATCCTTCTTCAATTATAGATTGCATTTATGATTTTACCTCATCAGTATTTAGGGATTCTTCAATCTTCTTGTAAATTTCCTCTTCACGTATTTTGGTAGATTCTTCATCCTGGATCCTTGTTTCTTCTTGATTTTGATAATTGAGTCTTTTCTTATTTTAATCTCTTAACCTCATCTAGTGTTTTTTTATTATGGTTTTGTATAAATCTACATATCTCTTCATATTTATTTTTTCAAATATTTCCTTAAATAATCATTTTCCCACTTTTCTTTGCCACTCTTTTCTTGGTTTATAAGTTATTAACCTCCATAATGAGTGACTCATTAAGGGATTGCATCTTAGTGAACTCATAATTTTTATTTGTCATATATTTTATTATCTCTTCATTATCATTTTGAAATTTGGAGACATTTTCTTTTGATTCCTTTAATTCCAATTGAATTTTATGCATCTCCTCCATTTTATAATCCTTGATCCATTTATTTGAGAAGCGTTCTTCAATTTTTTCCCATGTGGAGTTGAGTCTAGTGTATTCATCAAATATTTTCCACCACTTAGAAGATTCACCCTAAAAAGTAAGAGTTTCCAAAAAAGGACTTGAAAAATAATTATTTACCATCCTAAACAATTCCTCGAGATTGATTTCATCGTTATCTTCATCTCCTCTAGAGCTAGCTATTTCCATTGATTCTTAATTGAGGTATAACCCAAACCTTCATATTACAACTTCAATATATTAGGAATAATGATCTCAAATAGTTATAATCCTTTTTCCAATACAATATTCTATGTTTTCTCTTTCCAATGGCTTTTGAATTAGCTCGATCAAACATACCAATCAAAACTTATGATAGTTTTAAGTTAACATATTGTTATCACATAAAGTTGTCTAAGGGTCGCAGTGCGACCCAACCCTTTGCTTGCGCAGGTATCAACCTTGAGCTCAAATCACATCTTTCAGAATAGTCTATTTCGGGCTTGAAACGCAAGTTGCAGGAAGGTTTAATCTTTCAGCGGTGTAGATTCCTAGAGCAGTTCAGATCAGCGGCTCACGGGCATTCAGAATTTCAAATTTGCATGAAGTATAACACCATTGAAAACCTCGAATCCTGAAGCGATCATGAGTCATAGATATTAAAGGGGAAACATGGAGGCAAATCCCTCACTTCGGAATTCGGGGCTCCAGAGGATTGTGGGAGTTAAGCATTGAGAAGTCCCGAAGAGCCAAGGTGCCAAAGTGTCGGAGTCCCGAAGCGTCGAAGTGTCGAAGCACCAAAGAGTCGAAGAGTCGAGGACCGAAGTCAAAGATCAAGAACATGACAATTATCGAACATCAGATCTCATTGGGAGAGATCGATGAAGGGGAAATTTTTGCGGAAGTCGAGACTCCGAAATATTATTAAAGTTATTTGTCCAAAGGTCTAAAGTCCCAAGAACCTGAAGTGAGCATGAGCCATTGATCAAAGGGACACTTGGCACCAGATCTGAACTGCAGAGAAAGTCACCTTGGGAGATTTGAAGTGAGAAATGCATAAAATTCCCGGTGGTCGAAGTGCGAGATAAATCTAGACCGTAGCTCTTAAGGAGACAGGTGGTAGTCGATCCGAGGGTTCGCGGAAATGAGCTTCAAGAGTTTTGAAATTAGGAAAAGGAAAACTTCGCAAAGCGTGAAGTTTTCAGATAGCATAGAAAAACCTCAGGAAAAGTACTCAACGCCTTGAAAAAGAGATAATTTCAGATAATAAGCCTCTTCGAGGGGGAAACCTCCTTTTACCCCACTTAAATGTTCAAGT
>JZKD02S1752324.1:86212-112429 GCA_000966675.3 Picea glauca | reverse complement strand
TGCATTTTGTCATTCATCATGTTCATTAGCTTCATCAAAACTCATGGGTTCTATGACATTTGAAATGCTACTCATTAGGGCATAGTCTTTATACCTCTCAGGAAGCCGAATCTGTATTGAAGATCTTCTCAACTGATTATCTTCCTCCCCACTTTGTGAAGATCTGTCTTCACCTCTAGGTGAACTGTGACTGCTTGAATTGTCCATATCACTGAGTCCTTCTTGTTGTTGTTGTTGCTGTCATTGCGGGGATGGTTATTGTTGTCGCTGCGGGGATGGTTGTTGTTGTGTGGGTTGTTGTTGTTGTTGCTGCTCTTCTTTAACTCCTTCATCAAGAAGTCTCATCCATTCCTCATGACTATTGTCATCATGATTTCCTGCTTCCTGCTCATGGAAAAGTACATCTCTACTTGCAAATACTTTGTGAGTAGCAGGATCAAACAATTTGTATGCTTTAAATTCATAACAGTACCCAATGAAAATACATTTAGTGGCTTTAGCATCCAATTTCCTCCTATTCTCCTTTGGAATATGTGTAAAATCCTTACACCCAAATACTTTCAAATTATTAACTGCGGGTTTGGAACCATACAAGGTTTCGAAAGGAGTAACATTATCAAGACACCTTGTTGGACTTTTATTCTTTAAATAAACTACAGTATTTATGGCTTCAGCCCAAAATGCATTTGAGAGATTCTTACGTTTCATCATACTGCATGCACACTCTACCAGAGTTCTGTTTTTCCTTTCAGTGACTCCATTTTTCCGTGGAGTGTGAGGTACTATAAACTACTGTACTATTCCATTATCTTTGCAATATTTGTTGAAGTCCTCTAATTTATACTCTCCCCCTTGATCTGAACGGAGGATTTTGATGGATTTTCCTGTCTTGTTTTCCATCATGGTTCTGAATTCCTTAAAGTCCTCGAAAACATCACTTTTTCTCCTAAGGAAGTAAACCCATGTGTATCTCATGCAATCATCGATAAATAATAGAAAGTAAAATGCACCTCCTAAAAACCATGTTTGCATAGGTCCACAAACATCAGTATGCACAAGATCTAACACATCTCTCTTTTTCTTATCAGGATTAGAGGAGAATTCATCTCTGTGCATCTTTCCTAATGCACATCCATCACAAGAAACCTTCTCATTCTTTAACATGGGAAGTCCTTCAACCATATTATTTTTCTGTAATGACAATAAATCAGGATGATTGATGTGTCTGTACCTTTGATGCCAAAGAATCTCTGTTGGCATAGTGGAAGAAGTTAGTGCATGATGTGCTTTGCTATTAACATCAAGTTTGTATAGACCTCCTGCTCTGACTCCCATTGTAACAGTTCGGAAGTGGTCCAGCCGATCCTTCACTATGCAATAATTCTTGAAGAATTCAACCTTCAAGTTCTGATCTGTAATGGTGGACACAGAGATCAATTTTTTCTTTATTCCTGGCACATACACCACATTGCGAATGTGATGAACAGTACCATTCGGCAATGTCACAGGAATCTCTCCATATCCCTTGATCTGATGAGCACGGTCATCTCCAAGATATATGTTGGCACCATTATGTGTTTCTTTAAAATTAGCATACCAATTTTTATTACAAGTCATATGTACTGATGCTGCAGAATCCACAAACCAGGCATCAGAATCATCCGTTTCAGTAGATAAAGCAGCGTTAGACACAAACAGTCTAAGATCCCGTGAGTCAAAATTCGGGGATTCATCAATATCATCACTAGCAATAAATAATCTGTGATCTTGATTTGAAGATTTTTCTGCATAATGACCTGAATGTGTTCTAGGTTTATTCCTAGCCTTATCACTTTTCTTCTTATGAGAGTCTTTAACCATATGTCCAGGTCGACCATAATAAAAACAACTCTTTGACTCATTCTTATCAGATTGCATACCTTGATTTGGAGATTGTCTTCTCTGCAATGAACTGCCTCTCTGCCATGAACCGCCTCTCTGCCATGAAATGCCTCCTCTACCTCTTACTCCTGATCTCCCTCTCACAGATCTATTATTTGACCACAGTACCAAATCTTTACTCTGAGGCTTCAGATTCCCGTGCCTCTTCCTCTTGCAGCAAAATACCTGCCAGTTCTTCAAACGTAGGAGGTTTCTCCCTTGCTGCAAGACCTGTTATGAACATATGATAATCTTCTAGCATACCATTTAAGGTAATAGTCACTAGATCAGCGTTGGAAACAGTTTCCCCTATATTTACTAGCTTGTCTTTCACCTCTTTAATGTGACCCAAAAATGAACTAACAGATTCATTTCCATCCATCTTAATGCCTAGCAATTTAGTTTTCAAGAAAAAAATGCGATTTGTGTTGTTAGTTTCATACAATTCTTTAAGAGCTGTCCATGTAGCAACAGAAGTTGTAGCGTCTCTAATATGTGGAATTATGATATCTTTAACTGACATGCGCAACAATACCTTTGTCTTGTTTTCGCGCTTCTCCCAGTCTTGGATCTGTGCTGCTGTCACACCTGCAGCCGCATTAGGTTTCAGTTTAGTTCCCTTCACAATGTTCCAGACACCATAGCCCTCCATGAGCGTTTGCATCTTGAATTTCCAGTTAATGAAATTCGAGCCATCTAGCTTGTTGGCTTCATTGAGGTAGGTCTCCTCTAGAGGATTTTCCATCTCTGCAAGTTAGTCTCTGCAAGTCAATCACCAAATATATGCAACTTTTTGTCGAGTGCTGAGAAGTGTGAGAGCGTCAGCGCTCTCTACCACTGTATAGGGGGGCGCTCTCAAAAAACAAATTCGAGATTTTGTTCTTGGATCTCACCTCCGAGAGTTGGACCTCCAACTCGCTCTCATACCAAGATAAAATATACGAACCAGACACACGGTGAGGCTATGCTCACTTGTCTGATATTCAATGAAGACGGATTGCATCCTTATATAGGAAAAGACTCTACTGAGTTGGTTACATGCAAACCAAAGACAACTAGACTCTTAACTATGAACTGACTCTTAACACTCCTACAACTGACTCTCACAACTGAATCTGATAACTGGTGCTTACAACTGTTGCTTACAAGTGGCGCTTATTCCATTATTTCCAAGTTCTAATCCTGTCATATTATTTGTTGAATGCGCAAAAAAATTGTGCGATAATTCTGACAAGAACAGATTCCCTAAATGCGATTATACAATTGGGTTTTGCGAGTATTTATAATGATGTACAATTGGGTTTTGTGAGTATTCGAATAGTCGTTAAAGTTTTTTTTTGTGTGAGTATTTATACACTTGGCTTTTTGGCTTTTGTGAGTATTGGAATACTCGATAAAAAAAATTCTAATAATTTAACAATTTAATAAAAAATTCATATTAAATTAGTAATTATAATTTTTTTTTGGGGGGCGATGGAATACATATTTTGGGAAACTTTTATCTTACTTCTCCTCGTTTCCAAGTAAACTGGTGGGTTATATTTTTGGCAACTTAATCGAAAGGGACATCGAGTGAGGCCTAATATTGGTTGTATTTTTGGTAACATAATTGACTCTGACATAACGTACTGAGACATAAGTGAAGCTCAATGTTCGTTTTATGTTTGGTAATCTATTCAGACATCTAGTGAGGTCCAATAATATCTTAGAAACAGGGAACTAAGTGACATGACCGCTAACCACTCAAACTAACTAATGCGCTGCACTAAATTATTAATCATAACTTATGTATTTAATAATTGTATTTTAAATCCAGAGGGGGTAGGTGTAGTGTATGTATACCTCCTTAGACTTTACAAGTCAAATGGTTGGGTGAATGAGGTCCCTTGTCCTACAAACAAGGGGGTCTCATACACCAATTTTGTGTGACTTGGTTGTGACCTTAAAAATAGATAATTATTATTTATTATTATCAATAAAAGTGAATTAAAAAATAAACAATTTTTTTTTTTAGCCAGGCATAGTTCCACTTCAGGATGTTATTCTTTTAATTTTTAATGATTTAGATATTTTTAAATGGACTAAAACCTTTAGGACAAAGTTTCACAGTCAAATGCTCATTATTTAAGCCAAAATATAATGTCAACAAAATTTGTGTCCTATTTGAAAAAAAAAATTAACAAAAAAATGATTGAGTTTGTCCACTTTTTATTTCAGTGCATATATATCAATTCCTCCCAATAAGAACTCAACAACTTATGGTTAAAATAAATTAAAGAAGTACCCTAACAAACTACTAAATGAAATATACATGTTTAATAATTACACCACATATCTCAGTGGGTATATCAATTTCAATTTCTTAATATTTATCACAATCTCTATGACTCTTTGCATAGGTATTCTCCTCTCCATTTAAGTGGGAAAAATCCCCACTTTCTCCTCCCTAATGAGAGATGGTATCTTCATTTTGAAATTGATTTTTCATGTGTGCCTTTGAAATTGTTGTGATTACACATAAAATGGAGTATTTGAAATAACAATTACTATGTGTTTAAGTTGGAAAAGTCTGCACTTGTTCATGCCTTTTTAGAAATGGTACTTTGATTTTGACCTTCACTTTTTTGAGTGTGTTTTTGAATTTCTTAGGAGTGCACATAGAATGGAATCTTTTAAATTAGTGTATGAAACCCCTTTGTTTGTGGGGAAAATGATCCCCTCTTGTTGAGTGTGTATATAAAACAAAATATTTTGATTTGGTGTATAAAGATATTTTCTTTGTAAGACAAAGAACTCTTCTTATTCAATGTTCAGATAGAATGAATGTAATATACCAACCAATCTACCAAAATAAAAATAAAAATTCCTTCTTACAAACATAGGAGAATATAAAGGTTCATTTATATTAAGAACCTATACTATACAAAAGTTCTAACAACACCAATACACTTTCTCTTTGTGCCTCTAGCTCCTTATGACTTTATCTAAAGCTGTTGATTGATTTTATATTCAACAAAACTAAAAGCTATGTTCACAAGTTTCTTTCTTTGTTTAGAAGTTGCTAGTCTTTTTTTCCATGGAAAAATTGACTCAAATTTATAAAATGTATAAAATCATTTACAAAATAGGAACAACAGCGAGAATACTGTGTATCGGCGCTCCAAGACAGTGAGCCATTCAATACAATGGACCCTCATTACAAACAGTGCGGCGACCATGTATTGTCTTTGCGCTCCAAATTGGTGAGGCATCCGATACAATGGATCCTCCTAACAATCAGACCGGCGACCATGAAATGCCATTGAATCAATGAAAATCTGAGCTGTCTGTGCCATAGGAACGCCAAGACAATGCGGGCAGGAGGTGAATTATGACAGACAGTCAGAAGGAAAGAAATGGACAGCAGATCAATCAGAAGATACTAAGAAAGGAGGGAGGACTCTCGATCCCCTCATCGCTATGAGAGATTTTGAGTTTCCCTGCTACCTCAATTAGTGCTCTTTTGGATAGAGCATCCGCTTCTCGGTTGAAAGATCTAGGGAAATGCTGGACGATTAATGTAGTGAAGTTTTTTGAGAGTGCCAGCGTTCTTTGTTTCCAACACTCAATCTGGACTGTGTGGAGATTGGATTTGAGATTAATCCAATCTATGATGACTTTCGAGTCACCCCAGACCAGCAAATGCTTGATTGACCAAGTGGAAGCTAAAAAGAGGGTAGTCCATAGCCCCAAAAGCTCCGCTTTTGTATTCGATCCCAGGCCACAGTTGAGATACCATTTTGAGATTCTCGACGAGTGAGATTTGAAAAATCCTCCAGCCCCGCAGCAAAATCCAGATGAAAGGGCAGCGCCATCAAAGCAGGCAAGGGTGAATCCTTCCGGCAAGCTCAGATCAATTTCTTTGTGAAGGAAAGAATTGACTGAAGGCTGCTTCCATTTGTAAGAGGCAAGAACTCTGAAAAATACAGCCTGGATGGAAGGAGACCGGTCATCAAAAAGAGCTCTATTCCTTTCAATCCAAAGATTCCAACTAACGTAGACTGCCAAGCAAATCGGGGAGGAGCGATCAGAGTGCCACGCACTGAAGCAATCTGATACAGTGTCCCCTCGCCAGGTTGAAAGAAGATTAAAATGTGAAAGCAATCGATACCACACCTCCGCCGAGAAGTCACAATGGATCAGAAGATGGTGGATGTCTTCTTGGGCATGTCGACAAAGTGGGCAGACACCGGGTCCCTCCCAACCTCTCCGGCGCAGTGAATCCCATGTCAGAACTTTTTCATGTCTGGCCAGCCAAACAAAACACTTATACTTTAAAGGAACGTTCCAAGACCAAATCTGTGAGAACCAAGATAGAGCGGAACCATTATCCTGCAAATTTTGTAGGGCAGCGTAGATGTTTTTCACACTAATGATGCCCGAGGCATCCCCCCAGACCACATGAGGGTGTTCGGCTGATCAGAAAGATAAATGCCCGCTCTTTTTAAAGCCAAAGTGAAATCGGACCACTCAAGTGCCCACAGACCATCAAGGGACAAGTTGCTACTTTTCAGCTAGTTATCTGGCAATGCAGGGGAATCGGTTCGAACTCTAGCCTGAGCAAGGTTTATCATATTCAATGAGTCAAGCTTCAAACAAAGTGTTGGAGAAAGGAGCGAGCTGCCCTCAAGACCAATGATCTGATCCCGTCCTAACTTTATTTCAGAACCAGTGCCCGGCTTCCATCGGAGCCAATGAAGTATAACAGGGGAAGAAGCGACCAACCCCTTCCAGAAAGGGGAATCCCTGTTTTGCTGTAGAGTAGGCTTACGTAACCAGCTACTAAGTTTCAGGGGACCCAAGTACTTATCAACTATGATCCTGTTCCAAATACTATCTAGATTCACATCCCTCCAAAAAGAGTTTGCCAGGAGGGCGGTGTTAAAAGTGAACAAGTATTTGAAGCCCCAGCCTCCCGCCCTTTTTGGCTGAGTCAAAGTTTCCCACTTGCAGAGATGAAATCCTTGTTTGCTCCCATGGCCGTTCCAGAGGAAGTTTGCAGTGAGTCTCCGGATGGTGACGAGGATCTTTTTTGGTATCCTCTCCAAAGTCATCCAGAAGACCACTAGGCTTTCCAGCACTGACTTAACCAGGATTAGGCGTCCTCCTAGTGAAAGCCACTTGTAACACCAGAATCCTATCTTTCTTTCAAATAGTTTGATAAGCCAAATCCAGTCTATTGGAGAGGAAGATCCCACCCGGAGATGGAAACCCAGGTAATTGAATCCATCTCTCAGATCAATAAAAGTGTAAGGCAAGGTAGCCTTAAATGAAAGAAGATCAGCCTCCGAGAGTCCCCAGTAGTGGACTGTGGATTTTGCTTGGTTGATGGAAAGTCTCGAAGCCGAGCAAAAGGTGCATAGGACATCCAGGATGACTGTCCACTCCTCTAGATCAATTTTGTCATAAGGAGGACATCGTCAACGAACATTAGATGTACGATCTGAATAAACTTTGAAACTTTAATTCCAGAGATCTTGTGTTCGTTGAGGCTTTTTGTGAGCAGTAGGCTGAGGCCTTCCATGATGAGAATAAAGAGATAGGGGGAGAGTGGGCATCCCTGTCGTAGGCCCCTCTCGCAATTAAAAAAACTCGTAGGCTCACTGTTGATTAACACTGCTAAATTTGCGCTTGTGACACATGCAAGTATCCAATTTGTAAGCTTTTCCTCAAGACCCACAGCAAGAAGCATGAGTCTCAGAAACTCCCAATCTATGCAGTCGAATGCTCTTTTGAGATCCAGTTTCATGATCAAAGATTTTTGATTTTTCTGTTTGATGCTGTGAAGACACTCGTGTGCAACACCAATAGCATCCTGGATTCTTCGGCCCTTCAAGAATCCAAGTTGTTCCGCTGATAGAAACCTGCCAAGGAAGGGCTTTAACCGGTTCGAGATGACTTTAGAGATTAACTTATAGACTAGGTTGCAGAGGGAGATCGGTCGAAAGTCATTAAAAGAGCAAGATTTTTTCTCTTTCGGAATTAAAACCAGGAAGGTAGCATTTAGGCTTCTAGAAATCTTCCTTTAATACGTGAGTCTTCCACCATCTGGAGTAAGTCCTCGCCTACAAGATCAAAAAAGTGTATAAAAAATTCAGATGTCCAGCCATCCGGCCCTGGACTCCTTTCTTTTTTAAAGTGGATCAGGATTTCTTTGATTTCAGAAAGAGATACCGGTTTGAAAAGTTCAGAAGCAGCCTCTGTTGAGATTAATCGTGGGAAAACCCTGGCTGTCGATGCCTTTTCAAAGAGAAAATGGTCGTTGGATGCACTGTATTGTTGTTTAAAGTGTGCAGCAGCCTCAAGCTTTATCGCTTCTTGCCCTTGTATGAGTCCATTTCCATTGCTATCAATAGACCAAATGGACTTTTTGCTCCTTTTAAAACTAGCCACTTTGTGAAAAAACTTCGTATTTGAGTCGCAGCTTTTAAGCCAGGTAGCCCGGCTACGCAGTCTCCATGCGTTTTCCTCCTCGCGCAGGATGAAGGCTCTGTTTACTTCATGGGATTTCAGTCGGGCTGTCTCCTCCGCATTCAAATCGCGAGCTGTTGATGTAGTGATGAGGTTTGATATCTCCGTCTCCAGCTGTGACAGTCGGGCCTTATCCGCTGTAATTTTTTGCTTATACCACATTTTTGTTTTTGTTTTGAGGACCATTAACTTCCTAGCAAGGCGCCGCTGTGGATTAATCTTGGCCAGGAAAGAGTGGTCAGTCCAGACCCCGTAGACAAGATCCGAATACTCCTCGGACTGTAACCAGTGCAAATTAAACTTGAAGGGGGACAATCGGTGCAAAATCGGAGGTCTCGGCTGTAGGAGTATCGGGGCATGATCCGACACGAATGGGTACTCCACCCACGAAGATGGTAAAGTCGAGTCAGACAGGAAAGCATCGGCTACCAGGAACCGATCAAGTCTTCTGGCAATGGCTTCACGCCCAAAGCGCCCATTCCGCCAGGTAGGGACTAGGCTAGGAGGCTGAATATCTATCAGACTGTTAGATGCAAAGAGATCGCTAAAGGACGGATCGGTGGGTCCCTGCACGGAGGTTCCTCCCCAATGCTCATGCACAGACAAAATTATGTTAAGATCTCCTCCCAAAATAAGATTCGGAATAGCAAGCAGTCCACTATCCGCCAGTTGTTTCCAGAAATGAGGTCTATTTGAGCAAGGACCGTAAACATTAAGAAATGCGATCTCCTGGCAAGTAGCTAAATCTCGGCCAGTCAACAGAATACCACCCTTTGTCATGAAGGGCCTTAGCTTATAAATCTCTGGATCCCAGGCAACCAACAAGCCCCCGGAGTTTTCTAAGGAGCTTGCAGCCGCAGTGTGCCAAGAAGATCGAAAAAGGTGAATGAAATCCCTGGAGATAATATCGGTCGTAAGAGTCTCTTGGAGAAAGATCAGATCAGGTTTTGTTTTTTCCAGAAGTCTACGGAAGGAGGCAATCTTGAGGGGGCCTCCGATCCCTCGGATATTTAATGAGAGCACAATCATTACTTCGTTCGTGCGATGGCCTTCATTGCTCTAAGGGCCTTTCCTTCCTGTGAGGGAACATCAATAGCTGGATTTTGCGGACACAATAGCTCCTTCTTCTTTCTGGAACTGCGGGTCATTGGAGGAGAGAGATCAACAGCTAAGCCCCTCGACCACGCAAAAACTTTAGTTTCTAAATCAGCTGGATGAGTGGAAGAAGATCCTGGATCAGAATCAGGATTAACAATCTGTTTGCCTCTGAAGACCGATAACTGAGAAATGATGCTTGGATGAGAACCTGGAGAGAGCTTTGAGTTTAAATCTTCCAGTAGGCTAACGTCTTCATCCTCAAGTTGACTGTATCCCAGAGGCAGCTGTGTGGATAGGTCCAGTTGAGAGTGTGTGGTCGGGGGAGGGGGAAGATCATTTAAGAGAGGGTGAGAAGTCTGTTTAGGCTTGGTCAGTGGAGGGAGAGGAAGGTCTGTCAATGAGAGAGTGGATCTCGGGTGAGAACTAGGAGTTGGTGGATGTAGGCCATCGGCTAAGTGAAATGAAGGGACAGTTGGTTGAAGAGACTCAACAGCGGGTATGGGATCTTTCCCACCACTAGAAGATGAGAGCCAAGAGTATCCATTTATGGATACCTTCTCGGCTTCGGAGAGAGTTTTATAGAGAGACGGACAGAGATGGTTGAGTTTAAAACACGGGTCTCCCAGCTGTTCAGAAATAGGGATGGAGATAGGGCTATCCAAAAAGCTCAGTGCAGGGTCCTCCTCCATATAATCAGGGGGGTTGAGAAATAGCTCGCTTTCATCAGTAGAGTCAATAGGTAACTTACCCGGGCAAGAACTGCGGAGATGACCCGTTTCCCGGCACTGGTTGCATCGAAATGGAAGCCCAAGATAATCCAGCTTCTGAATGAGATTTTGTCCTCTCCACTCTATCACCAATGATTCTGGTAAGGCTGCAGTGATGTCTATCTCTACCAATACTCGCCCCAAAGGACCACTGTGCAGCTGTGTATCCAGAGCAATGAAGGTACCCAAGGAGTTTCCAATGGCTGTTAAAGCATCTTCGTTCCAGAAGTGTAAAGGAAGGCCGGGACGAAGTACCCAGAGATGCCTGAGTTGGACGTCCTCCGTGTCCGGATTGAACGCTGCTCTCCAGCGCTTTAGCATTAGACTACTTCCTCCGAAAATCCACAGGGTAGACAGTAAACGGGAGGCATCTTCTGGAGTTTTACAACGGAAGCAAAACCAGCCTTTTTTGAGGTACCTCCGGCGAGTAGCCTAGAAGAGGGAACCAATTGCTCTTTATCCAGGCTTCCAATGGCTGGGCACTCAATCGCTTGTAGGAGAAGCGACCCACCAAAGCACAGGTAGCCATTTGTACTAGATCTTCAAAACCAACTCCGTCCCCCAGGACCAATCGCTTAGATTTTCTTGTGGATTTCCACGCTTTCCGGCCACCAGAATCTCGTCGAAGTGTAGATGCTACTGGGGGGATTTGTAGCTCATCTCTTGCTTGAAAGGGAAGAGTGGAGTTGTGAAGGGGTCTGTCAGGAGCTGACTGAAAAGGCTTTTGAGGAGGGCAGGTCGTCAGTTTTGAAGGTGCTGTTTCGACAGAAGACTCAGCAGGGACATTTGGAAAATTTGAAGTAGTCGACTTGGAGGGAAAAGAATGTCTCTTTGATTCAAGTGAATCCAGTGAGTCAAACAGTCCCACCTGTTTCCAGGTGAGTTCATCCGAGGGAAGCATCAGTGGAGCAGTCAGTGGGTCCATTTAAAAAGACTAAGGTTCCCGACAGTAGGTCCGGTTGGAAAGGAGCAAGTGGGAACTGCAGTGGATGGAAAGAGACGGAAACTGGAAAGTAACAGGTCGGTCAGACCGAGCCGATCAGGAAAAGGCAGACTTGTTTGTCGTTTAGTAGAGTTCGTAGATCATTACAAGAGTGCAGTATCCCCAGGGGTGGACAGCCCAAAGACAGAGACAAGTGGGGAGCAGGCTTATGGGAAAGAGGCAATGGACCCAGAACCAAGATTGTCTGGGAGCAGATAGGGCAAAACAGGAAGCAAAAAGCTAAAAAACTCCTGCAGTCGAAGAGAAAAACGGATACCAAATCGGCTTAGGATTCAATGGTGAGAGGACCAAGTTGGAAATCTATGAATAAAAGGTAAAAACCAGGAACTATGAGATCCCAGTTCGCCTGTAGCTTCCATGGTCGATCGCCTGTAGGAACTATGAGATCCCAGTTCGCCTGTAATTGTATAAAATGCATGTTTGATACGATATCACTGTGGGTCTCGGGGCCGATGACGACCGTGCGGCGATTCTTTAATCGAAGTTGCTAGTCTTACACCCAAGAAAACATATAAATTGTGCACATAAATTACTATTGATATATATAATATCATACTTCATATTGCTATTATAATACTTCATATGAAATACTATTAAAATTCTTCAGATGTAAATTTCACATTTGAGCTAAGAATTGTGGACATATATTGTGCTAGCATATATAGTTTCCACACAAAAATTACTCTTGTAATCCTAGAATCATTACACTACAATTATGACATAAGTTGTGAACGTATCTCAAGCCAAGGTTTAAACATACAAAGAACGAACTGGAAATGCTCTTAGAACAAACGGAATCATTTATTACTTAAGGCTTACTTACATGGTATTAACATTCAAAGGGTAATGCTAATTCCATGCTTATAATACGACGTCTCCTCGAGAATTGAATGCATTGTCAGTGTAGTTAATAATTCTTCACTCTACACAGCGCACTACCATTGAGCTTTCAATATTACGAGCACTCCTTCTCTTACTCGCCTTACACGCTATCATGTGCTAGAGCCTTTTCTAGTTTGACATGCATCCTAGACCACCTGCCAGGTGTCTTGCACCATTAACGCCTAACACCATTCGCCAGGCATCGGGTTTTGGAGGAAACTTTGGGTTCTAAGAGTTATTTGTTCCACTATCCTTTCATTCTGCAATCTAGGTAGGCATCGACCCTCCCGAGATTCTGCAATCTAGTTATTTGTTCCACTATCCTTTCCTTTCCTCGGCCTCCAAGGAGGATATCACATAATTTGTCTTCTTTGTAAACTTTTACCAAACATATTAACATAGAAGAAAAATCATTGACTATATAGTGTGTAGTTGAGAAAACATATTTTTTCTGTAGTTTATTGAAAGCATTGTGGAACTTTATTAGTAATTCATCATATTTTCAATGTGAACTTTCCACAGTTTGAGAAATTGTTATCCATCTCATGGTTTCTTTGGAATTTATATTTTCACACTAAAACATATATGTAAAACTTTGGAATTATACATGTATACATATATACTTAGCTATTATATAATTATTTAAGTAATACAAAACCTTTATATGGCTATCCTATTCAGATCTATCTATTTCATAATGATCTACATATTAGAGTACAATTTTGTATAAGTTCACTTGTTACTTTACTATTCCAAATATATAGTAGAAAATGCACATTGTAATATTTCCAAGAAAATAATGACATGACAGTAAACATATATAAATTTAACCTGGAAAAACAGAAGGAGCAATGAAGTTCCACCCAACCATAGAGATGATCATCCAAATTTACTTGATCTAGTCACCCCCAATCCAGATCATGAATCCATAAGGACGAAAAGATAAGCTTTCCTATGAGCAAGTCTTTGTATTTTTGAAGTTACCTAACACATCAATGCTCACAAAACAACTTCTTAGTTCTCTGGTTTTGAAAACAATTTCTTCCAAAGGTTCTTCCTCAGTTCCACATGCTAAGAAACATCTTGTCTCCTCACACATGTGTATTTATCAGTTTTCCTAAGTTTTATTCATTTTCTCAAAGCTGTTCTCCTCTTGAGAATTTTTGTTGCTTCGAAATCCATGATTTTTAGGGTGTGTCAATCATCTAGATTGACTTCTGAAACATGTCATTTCATGCGCATGGTTGGATTCATATTGTTCCCCACTCATGGATTCATAATCATTGCTTTTAACTTGGTTGTTCATTTTGTTCCCTCCTTTATTAATTAAATAAAGATATTGTCTCTTAAATCTATCCAATAAATTCAAACACTTGGCAAGTCATTATCTTTCACAATAATTAAATTAATAACAATCAATTTTTTCTTCAAATTTGAATTTCAAAATTTTTAATTAAGGAAATTTATTATCATGCCAAATACATTATTTGAGGGGTATTACATACTCTCCCCCTTGGACTGAACATTGTACTTAGTGTTAAACACTTATTACATTCTAGTCATCCTTGTTATAGAGTTGGATATGTCTTCCTCATGACATCCTCCAACTCCAAAGTAGCTTCTTTGGGACTGAAGTCCTTCCATTGCACTTTTACCTAAACAATGACCCAGTTTCACAACATTATTTCTTTCTTGTCTAGAATGCGCAAATGTTCCACCTAGAACTCACCTTCCGGTTCCACATGTAGCAGGTTCCAATTAATTACATAATTAGGGTCATGAACATACTTCTTAATCAACTATATATGAAAAACATTATGAACTTTTAAATTTTTCGGTAATGCTAGCTGATATGATACTAGGTGAATGCATGCTAGCACTTCAAAAGGTCCAAAAAACCTAGGTGCTAGTTTTGAGCACTTCCCAAGTTTCAGCGAACTCTTTATTTGCTTCACCCAGAGATAAACATGATCTCCAACACTAAATTCTTTATGTATTTGATTCTAATCCGCATAGCTCTTTTGTCGGCCTTGTGCCACCTTTAAGTTTTGTTGATCCTTTTTAACCATTTATTCCATTTCCTGTAACGTGTCTGGTCCAAACATGATCATTTCTATAAGTCATCCTAGCTAATAGGAGTCGTACATTTCCTTCCATAAAGGATTTCGAATGGACTCATTCGGCTAAGGATTGGTAGTCATTATTGTGTGTCAAACCTACTAAAGTTAACTAGTCTTCCTATTTTTTCAGTTTGTCCATTACATACATTCAAAGCATGTCTTCAATAATCTTATTAGTATGTTTGGTTTTTCCATCTTCTCTGAATGGTAACTGGTACTAAATTTCATTTGTGTTTCAAGACCTGCAATTAATTCCTTCCAGAAACTTAAAGTGAACTTAACATCTCCGTCAGAGATTAATTACTTTGGTACTCCATGTACTCTAAAAATATCTTTCAAAACAATTTCTGCAATATGAACAAATTTGTAAGTAGACTTTACATGTATAGAATGTGTATATTTACTTAACTTATCAAATACTACCATAATTGAGTCATGTTGTTTTTGAATTTTTGGAAAACTTGTGATAAAATCCATGAATATTACCTCCCATTTCCATTCTGGTATAGGGAAAGGATGCAATAATGTTGTAGGGTGTCTATGTTCCACCTTCACCTCTTGACATTCTAAACATTTCTCCAAGTAATCAGTGGTATAAGTTTTCATAGTAGGCCAATAAAGCAATTTTCTTAGTGATCAAATCGTTTTCTGATATCACCTGAATAAGGATTTTTATGGATTTAATTAAAGATGAGCATTTTTAAATCCATTGAATTAGGTATATATATATATTATGTTATTAAATTTCAGAATTCCTTCATGGTCGATTTTGAAATCTGTCCCATTTATTTCTTCTTCACTTGTCATCAATTTTTCCTTTAGTTTTACATATTTCTTGTCTCTTGTACCTACATATTTTATTTTATCACCAAGATCATCATCCGCTTTACTCACAACTATTTCATAAATGCCACCTGTCCTTTTGCTAAGTGTGTATGCAATTTTATTTTCCTTGCCTTTAATATGTTTGATTTCAAAGTCAAATTCACTTAAAAATGCCAACCATATTGCTTGTTGTGCATTTAATCCTTGTTTATTTAACAAGTATTTCACACCATGTTATCAGTTAGAATTGGAAACTTTCTTCATATTGAATAATGACACCATATTTTTATCGCATGAATCATAGAAGCTAATTCTATGTCATGTGTCACATAGTTGCGTTTGTGATCTTTTAATTTTCTTGATTCATAAGAAATCGCATGCCCTTCTTTTGATAAGAATCTACCTAATGCTTCATTACTTCCATATATAATAATATTTAAATCTTTATAATGGTCGTCTACTTTAAGGATTGGTGTAGTAGTTAATCATTCCTTTAGTTGATCAAAACTTTCCTGACACTTTTGTGACCATACAAACTTTATTCCCTTTTTTTGTAAAGATGTAATAGAAAAAGTAATTTTCGAAAAAATCTCAATGAACCTTCTATAATATCATGTTATTCCCATAAACAATTGTATTTATAATACATTCGTGGGTCTAGGCCATTCTACAATTTCCTTCATCTTTTCAGGGTCTATTGCTATTCCATCCTCTGAAATAATATGTCCCAATTACTATATCTTTTTCTTGTAAAAGTCACATTTGAATTTATCATAGAGTTGATGTTCTCATCACATTTGTAGCACTATTCTTAGTTGGTCTTCATGTTCTTTTTCTATCTTTGAATAAATCAGAATATCATCAATAAAATTAAAACAAACTTATCTAGATACTGACTGAATATATTGTTCATTAGGCACATAAAAGTGGCTAGTGCGTTTGTGAGTGCAAAAGGAATTACCACAAATTCATAATGTCCATATCGCATCCAGAAAAATGTTTTGTTAATGTCCTCATCCTTAATTCTGATTTGATGATAACCAGAGCTTAGATCAATTTTTTAGAATACTTTCGCCCCTCCCACTTGATCAAACAAGTCATTAATTCTAGGCAGGGGATACTTATTTTTTATTGTCATTTTATTTAGTTGTCGATAATCAATGCATAGACAGAATGTATCATCCTTCTATTTAACAAACAAACTTGGTACTCCCCATGGTGATACACAAGGTCTAATGTATCATTTATCCAGTAATTCATGTATATGTATTTTAAGTTTTGTTAACTTCGGAATGCTCATCCTATATGGTGCCTTTCACACAAGGGAAGATCCAAGTATTAAGTCGATATAAAAGGATATCTCCCTTCTTAGAGGTAAATCTGGGATTTCATCAACAAAAACATATTTGAAATTTCTTAACACCACATAAATTTCTAACTTTGGTTTATCCTCCTCATTATGTATATCCATTATCTGAACTGCATACAATTAGAACCCCTTCCTTATGCATTTGTTAAACTGCATGGTTGATAATTGTCTTACTAAGACTGGTTTCCTTAACCCTTGAAATTTTTTTTTCACACCATTCCCATCTTGATAAACAAATAATTTATCATAAAAATTTAGCAGAAACTTATGTGATTCCAACTGATCCATACCAATAAGAATGTTATATGATCCTAAGGGTAACACATTTAAGTCAACCAAAGTATTTTTATCATCTATTCCTATATCACAATTAGGAATATACTTTGATACTTTCCTTTTTATACTAGTGGCCAATTGTACTAACCAAGATTTAGGGTGTTTTATCATTTTTAGCTTGTACATATTTCTACTAAAGATGAGGTTATGTAACTCAAACTTTCCCCTGGGTCTATTAGGATAAATACTTGTTTGTTTTTAATATTACCTTCAATTTCTGCTACAGTAGACTCATGATCAACTTGTCTTCTTTCTAGGGAAGCATTAATTATGTGTATCTATTTTCTCATATCTCCAACTGTGGTAGCTTCTTGTAGGTTGTGATCTGTAGTCCTGCTTGTTGGATTTAAACATGGACAACTTTTTGCAAATGTGGTTCTCCACACTCCCATCATTTAAATGGTTCTCTAGGATTTTTGACAATCTTTTTAAATCCCAAATAAACTAGTTTGTTCCCTCCTTGAACTTGATGTGTGTTCGCTGAATGATCATTTCTTTGAAATGGTTTTTTCATATTCCGATAAGGAGTTGGTTTGAACCCTTTCTTTCGTTGGTTTAAGTTATCTTTTTTTTTTGTCCTTCCCTGCTTTAGGAGTTTAAGATCTATATTTTTATTGTTCATAACACATTCTATCCTTTTGGAACACTTCATTCAATGATTTAGGATTCTCAAATTCAATTATGTCTTTGTATGATTGTGGTAGACAGCTTAGGAATCTCTAAATTTTTACTTATATCCTCTTTGATATAAGGTACGAATCTCAGTAGATCTAGAAATTTATTAATTAGATCATCCATTGAATTTTTTCCTAGCCTCAACTCATAAAATTTCTTGGTATTTCTTTCCTAATAACTTTCTGATAGGTATCGTTTCTTAAAATACTTCTTAAATTCCACTCTATTATTTTCAACTTTAATCATTTTTCTAATTTCAGATCTTTCCACCATATGCTAGCCTTCCCTTTTAAGTTATAAATGGACATTCTAACTTTCATGTTATTGGAATAATTATATATCTGAAAGTATTTTTTGATGGCTAGTAACCAAGCTTCAACTTCTTCACATGTTTTTGAATCTCCATCAAATGTATAGGGTATAATATTTTTTAATTCACCTTCTAGGTGGTCTAACTATTTTATTTTCTTGAAAGAGGGTGTTTTTAATTCATCTCTCAGCTAAGTGTTCCTTGATGATCTATCATTTCACTTAGATTCTCTCCTTGATTTTTCAGATGATTGGTTGGTAGTTTCTTTGTTTACTTTTTATTTCTTTGATTTACTATTATCTGCCATATTTTGCAATAATCTCATTTAGCTCTTGTTGTTCTTCTTGTTTCTTCTTAATCTTATCATTTTCTTCCTTAAAAGTCTTAAGCTCCACTATGAGGCTCCTCATAGTTTCCAACACCTAAGAGGATGAACTGTTTTCATTTTTTTGTTCAGGGTTTTGTTGGTTGACATTTCCTTTAGGGTTAATTTCTTCTTCATTCTATGTCAACATACTGTATAGTCAAATATTGTCCTCTCACTTTACAAGGAAATATTTATCCAGGTTAAAAATTAATCATTTAGAATTTTCCTCCCATAAAGTCTAGTGTTGTCAACCTGTGCTCTGATACTATATGTAGTATACCAACCGATCTACCAAAATAAATAAAAAATCCTTCTCATAAACATAGGAGATAAAGTTTGTTCATATTAAGAACCTATACTACACAAAATTTCTAAGAACACCAATACACTTTCTCTTTCTGCCTTTAGCTCCTTATGACTTTATCTAAATCTATTGATTGATTTTAAATTAAAAAAAAAAATCAAAACTATGTTCGCAAGGTCCTTTCTCTGTTTTGCTAGTCTTACACCTAAGACAAACATATAATATTGTGCATATAAATTAGTATTTATGTATATAATATCATACTTCATATTGCTATTAAATACTTCATATAAAATACTATTAAAATTATTGATATGTAAATTTCACATTTGAGCTAAGAATTGTGGACATATATTGTGCTAACATATATAGTGTCCACATAAAAATCACTCACACAATCCTAGAATCATTACACTACGATTATGACATAATTCGTGCACATATCTGAAGCCAAGGTTTAAACGTACATAGAACAAACTTGAAATGTTCTTAGAACAACTTAAATCGTTTATTACTTGAGGCTTACTTACCTGCTATTATAATTCAAATGATAACGTTAATTCCATGCTTATGATACGATGTCTCCTCCAGAATTGAAATCATTTTCAGTGTATTTAAGAATTCACTGTACAGAGCCCACTAACGTTGAGCTGTCAATCTTAGGATCACCCCTTCCCTTACTTGGCTTACTCGCTATCACATTCTAGAGCCTCTGCTAGCTATCATGAATCATGCCTTACTTGGCTTGTTCTAGTCACCCTCAAGCTCAATCATGAATCCATAAGAACGAAAAGATTAGCCTTATTATGAGAAAGTCTTTGTATTTTTGCAGTTTCCTAACACCTCTGTACTCACACAACAAATTCTTAGTTCTATGGTTTTGAAAAAAATTTATTCTAGAGGTTCTTCCTCAGTTCCCATAATGAGAAATGTCATGCCTCCTCACACATGTGTATTTATCAGTTTTTCTAGGTCTTGGTCCTTTTCCCAAATCCTCTTGGGAATTTTGGCAACTTGGAAATCTCTAATTTTTAGAGTGTGTCAATCATGGAGATTGACTTCCAACACATGTCCTTTCATGCCCAAGGTTGGCTTCATCTTGTTCCCCACTCATGGATTCATAATCATCTCTTTTAAATTGGTTGTTTCTTTTGTTCCCTCCTTTATTAATTAAACAAAAATATTTTCTTTTACATTTGTCTAGTAAATCAGAAAACATGACAATTCACAGTCTTTCACAATAATTAAATTAATAACAACCAGATTTTCTTACAAATTTTAATTTCGAATTTTCCAATTAAGGAAATTTGTTATCATGACAAATACTTTATTTGAGGAGTATTACGTACTCTCCCCCTTGGAATTAACACTGCTTATTATGTTTTGGTCATCCTTGTAATAGAGTTGGATATGTCTTCATCATGAAATCCTCCAACTCCCAAGTAGTTTCTTTCTTGTCTAGAATGTGCAATGGTTTCATCTGGAACTCGCCTTTTAGTTCCACATGTAACAAGTTCCAATCAATTACATGAGTAGGATCATGAACACACTTCTTAATCAACTATATATGAAAAACATTATGATGTTTTAAATTTTCCAGTAATGTTAGCTGATATGCTACTAGGAAAATGCGTGCTAGCACTTCAAAAGGTCCACAAAAACTTGGTTCTAGTTTTGAGCACTTCCCAAGTTTCAACAAACTCTTTATTTCCTTCACCCAAAGATAAACATGATCTCCAACTCTAAATTTCTTTATGTATTCGGTTAAGACAGGTGGAGTGAGCACATATATGCTCTAACCGTCGCACACAAATATTATGTCAAATGCCATTAAAATATTAGGGATTGGAGGTGGTGGAAGTGTACTACTCTTCATACCACGAAAGGGATCCCAGACCCACAACCTAGCGTCTGTATTAGAAAAATCGCACCAGGATGATATAACATGTGATACAATCCATTCTGGAGAGGAGAGGCTAGCAGACGGGTTGTAAGCACGATTATACTATAATGGGGAATGCCCAGCCATAGCATTGGCCCACAATCGACTCAACAAGTTCAAGACCGACCTCTTATCCCATGGCGTTTCCCGAGACAATCGATGAATTAATTCCCCCAAAACAACATCATCACTGAATGCAGAAATCAAATCTTTGTCTACAACAAATTACAAAATGCAGAACAAAATGCATAATCACTAACTCCAGAAACTAAATCTCTTTCTGCAGCAAATTATAAAATGCAGTAAAAAAATGTTTAAAGATAATAGTGAAAAGAAAAAATAGCTAACTTGCCTAAGTTTGATGCCTCAGTCCCATCGACAACGCTATCTTTGTGAATTTATTCCATTACATCTAATACTGTCATATTATTTGTTGAATGCACGAAAAACTTGTGCGATAATTCTGACAAGAACAGATTCCCCAAATGTATCGATTATACAATCGGGTTTTGCGAGTATTCGAATAGTTGTTAAGTTTTTTTTCCAATAATTTAACAATTTAATAAAAAAATTATACTAAATTAATAATTATAAATTTTGTTGGATGGAATATATATTTTTGGAATTTTTTATCATACTGGGACATAAATGAAGCCCAATGTCCTTTGTATTTTTGGTAACCTAACTAACTGGGACATAAATTGAGCTCAATGTTTGTTGTATTTTTGGTAATCTCATTGGACATCGAGTGAGGTCCAATAATATCTATAGAGACAAACTGATGCACCAAACAATCTAGATTATTAATTATAACTTATATATTTAATAATTGTATTTTATATCAATAAAATTGAATTAGAAAATAGACAAATTTAACTTTTTGAGAAGTTAATTTTTTTCTCAAGGCATAGTTCCACTTTATGATATTATTCTTTTAATTTTTAAAGATTTAGATATTTTTAAATGGACTAAAACATTGAGGACAAAGTTTTACTCTCAAATTCTCATTGTTTAAGTGAAAATATAATTTCAACAAAATTTGTATCGTATTTGAAAAAAAAAATTAACAAAAAAATAATTGAGTTTGTCCACTTTTTATTTCGGTCCATATATCAAAATAAAATGAAAGAAGTACCCATAAAAAACTACTAAATGAAATATACATGTTTAATTATTAAGCCACATATGCCAAGCAGTATATCAATTTCCTAATATTTATCACAATTCTTATGTCTCACTACATTGCAATTTTCCTCTCAATTTAAGTGGAAAAACTCCCCACTTTTCCCTCCCTAATGAGAGATGGTATCTTCATTTTGACATTGAATTGAGTTTCCATGTGTGTTTTTGAAATTGTTTTGATTACACATAGAATGTAGTATTTGAAATAACAATTACTATGTGTTTAAGTTGGAAAAGTCAGCACTTTTTCATGCCTTTTTAGAAATGTTATGTTGATTTTGACTTTGAGTTTTTGTGTGTGCTTTTGAATTTGTTGGGAGTGAACATATAATGGAATTTTTAAAATTTTGATCTTGAGACCCTTTTCTTTGTGGGGAAAACAACCTCTTCTTGTTGAGTGTGTATATAAAACAAAATATTTCGAATTGGTGTATAAGAATATTTTCTTTGTAATACAAAGAATGCTTCTAGTTGAATGTTAAAATATAATAGAACCTTTCAAATTAATAGCTAAACCAAAAACTATTAAGAAGAGAACATGTTATATTTAATGATTAGATATCGATTAAAGGGAAAATCCCTAACCTGATTATGACTCACACCAATGGCACTACAAAAACATGCATTACATCCGGTGAGAAAAATAACAGCAAGACCACAAACTATTAAGAATAGAAGATATTATATTTGGAAATTAAACATCAATAAAATTAAGGAAAAACCTCGAACCCAATTATGACTCACACCAATAGCACTACACAAACATACTTATGGCTCTATGAAGGGAATAGAAATACATTGTTAGACCATATATACAATGTCAAACAAAGGGGAAGTGGAGCTAGTGGGAAATGATTAGAAAACAAGCTCTTTGTACCATGATATTCCCACAAAAAAAAACACTTTATGCATGAGCTAACACTTGTGAACAAGGAGGAGAACAATTATGACTTGAAAGTTGTAACAACCCCGACTGTTATGACACAAATCGACGTACAAAATGTAAAAAAAAAAAAAATCTCCCTTTTTTAAACAAGAGGACAATAACATCAATTAACCATGGAGCGAGGGTGATCATTACCATTATCATTCATACATCGACATTAATTAACATAGCATTAATAATCTGGTTCTAAATCAATCCAACAACATCAAAATTTATTTATTGGTGCATTAGAACATATATTAATTCAATCTTTTTATCTACAAGACACATATAATCTAATTACACAACCAGTCATAATCACATCAATTCATAGCGAAAGAGACTCTGATAAATCAAATAAACATAAAACACTTCATTTCATTTCATTAAATTATGATAATTGATATCATCATCATCGGAGTAAGCGCATAACCCAAAGACATGCTATCATAATCACTTACCAGTCAATGCGCACAATAATTCAATCATAAAGAATCATGCCGCCACATTGTGACAAGCACAATAGTAACGAAGGCGCAAACACACAAATTTTTAACCTTCATTCATGACATAAAATCCAATGTGCCAGAAGTCAAAAACTTAAATTGTCATACATTACACGAATATACAAATGAAAACGCCCTAATCCATTAGGCTAAACATCGACCCAGAGTAACCGCAATCAATACTTTTTAATTGTGCAAAGTCTAAACCTATCCATCCAAATTTATCATAGAAAGAATCCAATTCCAATCGAAGATTAATACATATACCATTGTGCGCGCAATGGTATATGTAATCATATATTAGTAGCGAAAAACAATCCACCCACTAAAATGATCCTTTCTCAAGGATCTAAGTGGCGAATTCAAATATAATCATTACGAGGAACTCGCATCAATATCAAGTGGTATCTTCCAGGTCTTAAGGATTAATTAGGCAATAGTCTTATTATTCCTCTTGTGCGCCAAATAATATCCATCTAGCAACTAAGGGTGAAAACAAGGGTCGTGAGCACATGTTGATCATCGCAGAAAGGATTTAATTCCAAACAATCACGCTAAGGTTTTAATCAGAATAGTGGAACATGTAACCGAATTTACTGGTAACCAAAATATTCTAAACATACATGTAACGAAGGGTAACTGGAAAATAAATTATATTTGTTTTAAACGATTTTAGTCGGAACCGAATCTAACTGGAATATATTCAATATTTCTAACCATACATGTAACTAAAGGTAACTGGAAAATAAATTATTTTTATATGATTTTAATCAGAACCAAATCTAACTGTAATATATTTAGTAATTCTAACATACATGTAACGAAAAAGGTAACTGGAAAACAAATTATTATTTTTTAAATGACTTGAGTCAGAATTGAATCTAACTGTAATATATTCAGTGATTCTAACATACATGTAACAAAATCTAATTAGATCAATGATGAAACGTTGATAAGATGAAAAGAATTCTTAAAAGAAGAATATATTAAATTTTATTATTGATTAACAAATAAACTGATACGTTCCATTTATCTGGTGTTAATATTTTAATTTCTGTTAATCACTTAAGTGGCAATCAGTTAGCTATCAAAGTAATTTTTAAATATGATTAAGTAAATGTAAAAAAGTAAACACATAAACGGATGTCTTTATAATAGCTAGGAAGTTAATGATTGAAATCAAAGACATTTATTTTGTGTTACTACTAAGAATATTCCAGCCATATTTAATGCGGTCCATAAAAAACTTATTAAACATTAAATCCCTATTAAATCTACACATTATCAATAGATGTACCCTTTCGACGTAAAAATAAATTATTATTTTTAAACGATTTTAATCGGAACCAAATCTAACTTTACTATATTCTACTGAAGTATATCCATTAAACGATTAGAATCATCCAGAATAGGTTCTCCATTAAATTGTAACTGTTTTTAAATGCAGAATTTAATTTTCCACAGGATTTAAAATGAAAAAAAAATATTTATGGCGATTTGCTCAGCACAAGGAAGGGATTTCCAACTGGGCGCAGGGTAAGACAACGTTCAGTAAAGGAGGGGGACACCAATCACGTTGGGCAAAAGCGCGACTTCTGCTGGGAAAACTCTCACGAAAACCTCTGGCCATATGCCCTAAAATTCTCTGAAGGAGCAGGCCAGTGCAAACGCCGAGTTGAGGCCGCGTTTTGCTGGGGTAAGATGGGGTGGATCCATAGGCTAAGCTGCGATGGAGCTTCTCTCCACACATTCTCGTGTAAGGGATTTGACAGGAAAAATGTAGTACTTGGTGCGTAAAACTGTGTGGAAGGAAAGGGTCGAGGAGTTTTCCTCAAGTCCTAGGGTCACTGGCGCCGTCCTCCCAATCGATAGTAACCCGAATTACCAAACTCGAGCTCAGGCGATAACACTTTTGTCTGTCTACGTCCTCGGTTTCTTCAAGGTAACTTATGAAACGAAGGATTGGGTTTGTCAGTGCACTTCATCAAAAGGTTTCAACAGAGTCTCCTATCTAGACCTGGGTAAATTCACACCTTGGTTACAATGGCACCCACGAGTCCCAACTCTCTTCTTAACAGTGTTAAGTTACAGGACCACTAAAATAACAAGCATGGAAGATAAGCTCCTTGGATTTCCAGCAACAAATGATCAGTTGGTTAAAGTAAAGGTCTCAGCAACCAGGGATCGAAATTTGGAAGAGCAACCAAAGAGGGGCGGCTAGAGCGTGAGAAGGGACTAAAATTTGTGGGCAGTCCACTAGAGTCATGGCAGAAAGGAAAACGATCTTTGTGGTAAGATCGTTGAGGTAAAACGATGAGAATTCATCAGTGGCTGAGATTAAAACGCACGGAGAAAGGATACATCTGCTGATATAAAAACGTCAGAGTAAGTAATTATCAACGAAATCCTCATGCTAGTAGACGCAGAGGCAACTCTAAGGCTACGCCTAGATATATTGTGAAGGGATGGATGGCCAGGGAGGAGTCCCAATGCATGGAGAAGCTCCTTGCAATAAGCCGAGATGAAGCAAAGGAAAACGCCATGGAAAAACAATGGAAACGCGGGGGTAATATTGGTTAATTGCTGAGTAAAGAAGGTAATGTCCTGCTGCGAGAAATTGGTCACAAGGGGGATCTCCTTGGCGGGAAAAAAGAATCTGAAACAAGAAGATCGAGAAATTGGTCACAAGGGGGATCTCCTTGGCGGGAAAGAAGAAACTGAAACACGAAGATTCACACCATAAATCATTGATAATACCACACATATATACCAAACCCTCAACCATTGCAACTTCAATTAAATTTTAATAAACATAATACATAGAAAATTTCATACACACACTTCTCTTCAATGTCAGATCAAGAACATGTGCACCCGATCCCGCTTCAGGGAACCATTAAAATTTTCATCAATGCATAAACAAAAACTAATTTTAAGCAAAACTAGCACAGAATCCGAAGTGGTTGTCCCACTCTTGTGCTCCATCCCACTCCTACTTGCTAAACGTTGAAACCTCACCGGTACCTTCCAGCCAATGATAGGGGTACTCTTCTTTCCCTTGAGCCCCCGGAGCTGCAAATGTGTAACGACCCTAATGGGATACATGCTTAAAGATTATAAAGAAAAATTAATTAAAGAAATTAATTATGGTTAACTGAGTAATAGTTCAAATTACA
>JZKD02S1752324.1:42394-58507 GCA_000966675.3 Picea glauca | reverse complement strand
GGATCCAATAGAAATCCTATTTACAGGGTTACTCCAGCTGACTGGAGTATTACATGGCCTACCATAGAGGACCTCGAAGGGACTCATCTTTAAGGATGCTTGGTAGCCATTGTTGAGGCTTAGCCCCGACCCCCGATTCTATGTATTACATGACTATATGTTATATGGACAGGAGCGGCAGGGTTTTCGGCGGGAGGGCTTAGCCCCTGGACCCTATGAAAACAGGGAAACCGTCGCCATATGACCAGGATCTTTGCTGGGTGGTTGGGGGCGCGGTTATAACTGTCAGCCCGAGGGTCCCATGCAAAGGCGCCAAGTGACCAAGTGCTGCGCGCAAAGAGGGGCAAGGCCAACGCTTAGCCCAAGGGCTAGTGCTCGGCCATATGAGTGTGTATATGACCATATAAAAGGGCGCGCGCCGAACCTGGGGGGCTAAAGCCCATTTTAAAAACTAATATATAGTTTAAAAGTGGGTTTTGTAACCACTTTTTTGAATTTAATTAATGTTTAAACTCCTGTTAATGTAATTAAGCCTATTTTGGGAGTTATTAGGCTTTTTTAGAGCCTAAATTCGTGGAGGAAGTTGGATATGGATAACCAACTTCCCCACTATTTAACCAAGACCATTTTGAGGCCAAAGAGACATCTTTTGGATGGTTTTTGAGAGCAAAGATGCTTAGGAAAAGCCAAGTCAAAGCTAGTTTGAGGCAGGGAAGTTGTTGAGGAGGAGATTCTGTCGGACGATTTCTGAGAGCTCGGGACATCCGTTTCAGGTGCCGTAAGTTGTGCAAGATTCTAGAGATCTGGGCGAACATGAACAGATCAGTCTAGAAGCCATTCGACATTGTAAAGATGTACTATTAAGCTTTCGAACAGAAATAAAGAAGCCTCCCTCACAGAGAAAAGGCCCGGAGACGTAGGCAAAGTTGTGTTGAACTCCGTTATCAACCTGTGCATTATGGTTTGTTGTTTTTAATTGCATTTCAGATCTGCAATTATGTTAATGGTTGTATAATTCATTCTCTTGTCTCGTTCTTTTGTTAAGTTTCCCAATGGTCAATTAATTCATGCAAATTAAAAACTCAACCATAAGTCATTTCGAAAAATCCTGACGGATCATCCAACTTCACCTCCTATCTTTGATGTTGACGGGCCCATTTCTATGCTTCTTCCAGTTTTCTTCGCTTCCCCAAGCTGCATGAGGAGTTTTTGTATGTATGCCAACTCTTCTTCAATTATGTCCATTTGGTGTGCAACATTCTCAAAATATTTTGTTATGCGATCATGGACCATTTGGGCCAACATGTCTACATCATCCTTCCTGATCGTGTATTCTGGGGGCGTTCTATGTGCCTTCGACTTATTGCGCGCACCTCCCCGTCTGGGTGACTGGCCGCTTAGTCTGGCCTTTATCTTGTGGAGTATCACTTGATGTAGTTCAATGTGCTTCCTCGACCTGTTTTTTTTGTACTTGTGGTGCCTGTGTGTTGTTCTTCTTCCCCGTCTGGAATCTTGTTTTGGACTCTTGTGTTGTTCTCATTTTACCTCCTCAACATGTGTATGTTCCTATCTTATTTCCTAATCCTTTGTCTCTGCGGGTATTTCTCGAGTGAGGACTGGAATCCTCCATTCGTATTCCAAATCCTTAATGTTCATTTGTAAGTCCCCCTCCGTGATACAGTAATGCAGTTGTATCCATTGATTGTCGGGGTCCTTTCGCACCTGGATCCACATCGCATGTCTAGTGTCTTTGAAGTTGGCTATGCCTTGATAGTGTGCAAAAAATTTCAATGTTATCCTCCAAGTGTTGGTGATGGTGTCCTGTAGTTCACAGAGATATCCTTTGAATATAGTTGCATTCACTTTCCTATTCTTGGTGTCTGAAGAGACTCTCAGTGATAAGTATCACGCTCCATGACAGGGTTTGGGTCTAGTGGCAAAAAATGAGTATTTTGGCACCTTCCATCCCACAATGGCTATTAGGATGAGAAACCATGAATCTGTACCCATATCCTGTGCAACCTTGCAGTCGTCTAGGAACAGATTCAACAAATAAGGATCCCATCTGAGGGTGGTTTCCTCAACACATTGTGTTGCGACTGCGATAACCTCGACCAAGACCTCCTCCTTGCGAAATTTCTTAAGCAACTTGCATGCCATAATTTTTGTTGTGATTCTTTTCGCGATGTCTCTAATATGCCAAATAATGATTCCTCGCAACCCTCTTTCAGTGTCATATTTCTTCTTCATCTCCTCGATCAATGCTTTCTCCTTTGTTTTGTCCTCGAGGAACTGTGCAGGATCCATTCCCTTTGATGGAAACCCCATGACGTGTGCGATGATCTCTACATCTATTGAGATGAGTTGTTCCATCCATAGATATTCACCATGTGTGACCTCCATCAGCTGCTTGACGCAGCTATTTTCATACTGACCTCTTCCAAATTTTGGGATGTCCAATAGACCTAAAATCCCAGTTTTGGCTAGTCCTGCTGCCCACTGGATTGGTTGATGAATTGGTTCCCCAAAGGGTCCTATAGCCAAAGTATATAGGTATACTTTCTTAGCAAAATTTGGGAACTTGTCTATTTTTGTTATATCATGGTATGAGTACCTCAATTTCTCTACATATCCTAACAAATTTGCTTGTACACGTACCCCTTCCGGTATGCGCAAGAAGACAATTGTTGTAGCGGGTTGCCTGTGCAGTGACCTAGGTACTATCTCCTTAACCCTTTGTTGTGGTGGCTGACTACAGGTTCCAACCTCCATTGTTCACTCTTCAACATAGTCCTCTGGTTGTTGAGTGATGAATCCCACTACTCCCTCCTATGGTTGTTCTGACGTGGTTGTCTATGATTATTCTGGCGTGACCGTTGCTTCTTGGTTTGGAGTCATCCCATTGACTCTCGAGGGTTCTATAAGGTTTTCGGGTTGCACTTGGTTTCCTGCATCCCCATTTTTTCGAGATTTCCCCTCTTCTGGGTTATCAATGTCCATGCCCATAGTTGTTGTCTGCTGGGTTTCCTCCTCAATGGGTGTGGGGATTCCCAGTTTTGTATATGGCGATGGGATTTCATCCACATTGACGATGTCTGGTGGCTGAGGTGGTTTTTGTTCTCTTCCATGTGGTTGCGATTGTGCTCTGGTACTACTTTGGGGTCGTCTAGCAGTCTCGCTCAATTCTCCCTGTTTACGAGGTGCCATTGTGGTAAAGTTATCGTTCACCAAGCTTAGTAGCCTCTGCAACCTCTGAAAAATTCACTCTCTGCTTCGTATTCTCTATCGCTTTGTGCCCTTTCCAATTTCTCAATAACCTTTTCACTCCCACGTCCCTACTTTGTATCGACATCATGTGAAGCTTGTCGGAGATGTTTCTACGATTATTCTTTAATTAAACTGTTGGTTCCTTCGTAATTTCCATTGATTTCCCTTGCGTCTCCAGTTGGCCCAATTAATGTGGCATCTCGTCGGTCATTTCCGACATTCAATTTCGATAGCCACCGTCAATTGATGCTTCTTTTGTCATATCCACCTTTCCAACTTGTTTTCTCTTTGAAATGACCGTTGGCCTTGTCTTCATTGGGCTGGGGTGTGCATGCTCATTCGACTTCCGATGTGTTATCCTTCTAGTTTCATCACACTATGCCTTTGTTGTTCCATTTTAATATCATGTACTATATCTTTTTTTTTTTTTTTTACTACACGGTGATTTTCAAGTTGCGGATGATCGACCATCCTTATACAGGTTCAGTCAACTCCCATTGATCATCCCTCTGAGTTATGTGCCGCCTAAGTCCTTCAAGTATACAACTCCCCCATATGTAAACATTTTTACTTCATATGGTCCTAACCAATTGTTAGACATTATTTTCATCACTCCTATGATTGTTAATGATGTAAACCTATCCTTTTTCTTGAGAAGGATCAATGGCCTAAATCCTTGAAGAAGAATGAAGATACTTTTTTCGAGAGAGATGAAATTATACTTTCCTTTGTCAAAAACCTTAGAAAAATGGATCGTCACACCTTTCTTAGTGTTAAGGGTGTGACTATATAGGATCATCATAGGTTGCACCACAGTGGCCTGCGATGTCATCACAGTTTGCTCAGTTTTAAGGGTGTGACAATTTTCGTATCAAGGAAAAATAGGAATTTCTCGAAAATTCTAGAGTAGAAGTTTCGAGGGTGAGGTGGCCTCCAAATGGTTTGGATCTAAGTTGCATATGTGATCTCTTGGGATCATCCTAACCTCCTCGCCATATCATTTTAATCCTATAAAAGGAGAGGAGTTCTCATGAGGAAAGTTGGATGGAGTTTGCTAGTGCTTAGTTGGAAAGTTCTTGAGTTTTGTAGCTTGGAGTTTTTGGAGCTTGTATGTTGGCTTTGACATTTGCTTTGTCAAGGTAGATGGTTGATCTTAGAATCCATGGAGCACAAGTGTGTGGGAAGTAAGGAACTGTTGAAAGGGACCTTACAACATCAAGGCATTGGTTATATTCTCCTTTTCATATCTTTAATACAATGATATATTTATTTCCCATAAAATTGGTCTTATTTTATTGTATGACTCATTGATCACATATATAGGTTTTGTTGAGTATACGTTGTTGCTTTCCCTTCGTTGGCTTGTGTATTTTTACAGGTTCAACATCACATAAGACTTAGAACGTAGTGAGGATGACACTAGCGAGGAAAAAAGATGCTTAAATGGTATGTCATTTATCTCTTGTTAGTTACTATGCTTGATAATTAAAACTTAGGGAAAGTTTTATATTCAGTCTTGTTTTGTTCTAGTTTCAGGGTGAAACTAGGGAGATTTGTCTATGTCTGCACTGACTAATTAGTCTAATAACAAAATTGGTGACCATACTGGGGATTGACTTGTTTTCCTAGTAGTCTTTCTCTCTTTCTTTGATTTCCTTTGTTATGTTTTCTGAGTCATTGGGAGATCCAGATTGATTCTCTCACTATTTAATTTCACTGGAAAATCTTCATGCTTTTTATTTTTTCCATTTTTCCTTTGATCGTCGCACCCTTCTTTGAGAAACAGTTCGACAATATAGGATCGACACACTCTTCCTTGAGAGACAGTTTGACATCGTTTCAATGTGGGATTTTGTTACCTATGACGATACAGGATCGTCGAACTGTGCTAGAGGGTAGCCCACAATGATTTTGTGAAAATATTTAGTTTTTGATGGTTTTCCCTGACTAGATATTAGATATGGTTTTGGGGTGAATTTTTTGGGTTTGATTATAGTATTATTACAATCTGTTTGTTGGTCTTTGAATATGTTTTTACCCTCTTTGTTTTTCTTTATAATTATTTAGTGAAAGAGCACTTGCTTTTCTGAATAGTTCGTTTTAAAAGAAAAATTGTAGTTTGGGTTGCTTTTTTTTTTTAAGAATCTCGCTATTGATTTTAGTGTATCTTTAAAAACAAAAAAAATCAATTTCTTGCTTTGCATTAGATTGGGGGTATCCTTGCATTTGAAGTACTGAATTGCATGGTTTTTGGCATTTTTGGTCTTGAATTCTTAAAAAAAATCCCAAGAATCGTGTATTGGTGTACAATCTCTTTGGCTCATTTCTTGAGGATCTTGATATTGCTGAGTTTAATAAAATTTTGGGACATTGTGCATCTGGGAATGATAAACGTTTTCTCCTTCTTGTAATATAGCTTTCATCAAAGTGAAATATTTCCATTCTCATTTCTTTGCATTGTTTAGAATTGGTGAAAACACCATTTAGTCCGCGCCATCTTCCTCTTGAGTATTAACAGCCTTAAAATAAAGCGCCTATAAAAATTGATGAGAATTTTTTATATTTTCTGGTAGAAAACGTACATTATATAGGGTGTATGGCTTTGGAATAGGTGTGAAATATAACTTTCCAAAGTTGTAAAAAAACATAGTATCTTGGGATAGGGAGAGTTAAATCCACTTATTACATTTTTTCCTGGGAAGCCCTTCTAACACACGGTTCAATCACGAGGTAACATTAGGATCAACAAATTTACTCACCCTGCTTTGTTGGTCTTAGTGTAGAGATTGTGCATATTATTGGGGGTCACTTGAGAAGACAATCTTGTGGGGACCTTCTTAAGTAGATTTCGGGCTTAGATACCCTGCCTTTGTGCATGGATTAGGCTGTCAACTGTTTCCCCGTGCATCATTGTTGTAATTGGTAACCTTAATGGCCTATCTCTTTAGAGTTTTTACATGAGGTGACTGTGAAGGGGCAAGCCTTCACAGTACCTGGAATCGACATTGGCCAAACTCACTCAGGATCCTTGGAGGGTATACCCACGATTATGTGTGCAAGATTGCACCAAGGTGTAATTTCATTAAGTAGGTCGTCAATGTAACTTTTCCACCCACTCTATCTCATCCCCTTCTTACATTGTTCCTGCGACGCTGGATTTCATCACCAACTAGTGCATTCATTGTGAGAATATTTTGTTTTATTTCTTGCTTACTAGATTTTTAGCATGTGTTGTTTGTTTTCCCTTGTAGGCCTTAAGTTGGATCTGTATTTATGGATTCAGTTCCCAGAATGAACAATGAAACAACCCCTACTCCGGGGGATCCTTTTGTTTTCCTTTTTATGGAAATGTTGGTCCTCCTTACATCGCTACTTTGAGCTTTCCAGAGCTCACAATTGGATTACCGCTATGGTTGTTTTCCACTCAGGTAATCCCGAATGCATCAATTCCTTCGATTGTAAGCACTTCCTCCCAAGAACATCAACCTCATGTTTATCCTTTTCATTTTCTTCTAGTAATATCTTCTTCGCCTTATTCTCCAGTAAGATATTCTTTGCCTTCTTCGCTTGCAAGGTCTTCTTCCATTTCATATTCTACACCGAGTGAAATCTCTAAAGTTATTAAACCGGTGGATAATAAGAAGAATAAAAGGAAGATTAAGAAGAAGAAAAATAAGAAAGGATCCAAACTTCCAACCATTGCTAGACATATTGGAAAACAACCAGTTGCTGATAATCGTGCTAGGAGTGTTGATGATGCCAAGATCACCCAAACAACCCGTAAGCCCAAGTAACCTTGTAGGATTTGTAAGGGTAGCCATCTTCTTAAGGATTTCCCTGTTCTATCCAAGGTTATAAAATCATGGTATACACACCCTCGCCAACCCATGTCATCAGCCTATGAACAACATGTTGATGACCTCCCATAAACTAGTCAGGATACCGTTGGGAAGAAGAAAAGTAGAGTCAAGTTGTCGTGTATGTTATGCAGAGGGAGTCATCAAACTCACCTTTTCCCTCGTATGGATGAAATCTTGACATTACTAGAAGACATGACTGTTTCCCAATATCAACTTCTAGTTTCTTTTCACAAGCTTACTCTCAACCCACCTGTAGTTGATGGAATGATCAATCCCATCCCTTTGTCGATCAGTCTGGTTGATCATGTAGTCAATATGGTCACATCCTTAGTTGAACCAGTTGAAAAATTGGTCGATCTGATCCCATCGTAGGTTGATCCCACTCCCCCATTAGAGAGTGAAACCCAAGCAATCGATCCTCTTCCATCCGTCGACCCGATTATCCCCTTGGAGAGTGAAACCCAAGTGGTTAATCTAATCTCGTCATCGGTTGATCCTACTCTCCCGCTAGAGAGTAAACTCGATACTTCCAACATTTTTCTCGTTGATACAAAATCTATCGTTCTAGGGGGCATTTTTCCTTCTTCTGTGGAACCTCCTCCAAGTAATGAAGCCATACTTTTTGATTGGGCTGCGCTAACTAGAACTCACCTTCCCTCTCACATTCTAGGTTTGTGGTCAGGACGTTCCTTAAACGTTGATAGACAAAGTTTCATCCATTAGTATTTTGTCTTCTATTGCTTGGAAAGCTTTGGGTTATCCTCAGCTTGGTCGGTTATGCAGAATCTCTTATCTTTTAACAAAAGAACTAGTCAACCTTTAGGGACCCTTCATTAGTTTCACGTAACTTTGGGAGGGAAAAATATCTTTATTAATTTCATGGTAGTCCAAGACCCCTTGAATTTCGATTTACTCCTTGGGCATGATTATGTCTATGCCATGAAAGCTATCATGTCCACTCTTTTTGTGTGATATATTTCCCCCAAAATGGAAGAATTGTGACTATTAATCAACTTTGGTTTGTTGGCCCTAACTTGAACATCAACTCAATGACCTCCCTAAATGGTTCTTATATGTAGATGGTATCACCCCCGCCATAGGTCAATTATGTGGCATTGTCTCCCATTCCTTCAATTTTCGATGAAGATGAGCCTCTCACTGTAAGCTCAGTCTCTTATGACTTAGATCCAATAGTTGACATGGTGATCTCTTTGATATGGATTTTAGAGCCTGATCTCCTTACCCCTATTGCAGCCCTCGACATGTGTTCCTTCGAGAGTCTGTTTCTTCTGTCAAATGAAAATCTCTTCGAAACAATGGCCATTTTTTGTCCCTTGACATGGTGTCCTTCCAGAGCATTGTCTTCTTGGAAGCCATGATAAAGAAGAGTCTCTTGAGCATGTTTTTCTGATTTCAAGATCATTAAAAAATGAAACTAGCTATGAGGATAGTTTTGTGTCTCTGTGGAAACCTCATTAAAAAATGAAACAGAGGTTACGAGGATAGTTTTTGCGTCTCTGTGGAAACCTCACTAAAAAATGAAACAAAGCTTATGAGCATAGTTCCTTTTTCTGTGTCAATCATGTTAAAAACTGAAACAGAGGTCTGGGGATTGAACCTGTATTCTCGAGCATAGTTCTTCTCCTGGGTCAAGCTCGTTAAAAAATGAAACAGCTTCCACCTGTCTATTTGAGTCAAGTCCTTCGTCTATTATTTGAAGCTTCATTTCATCCACCTTTTTAGTTGGACGAAACGAAGCTTGGGGGACAATGCTTACAGCCTCTGGACTTCATGCTGAAGTTAAGCCGCTAGCTTCTTAAGATGGGGAATAAGTACCAACCATCCCCAGAACCATGCGTTAGGAAGCCTCAAGCATAGTTTTCTCTGGTTCAATATTGTGTAAAAATGAAACCACCTACCTCAAGCATAGTTTCCTCTGGTTCACGCTTGTGTAAAAATTAAAATAGGTCCATGCATAGTTTTTTTCAGTTTTAAGCTTGTGAAAAAATAAAATCTATCCCAAGCATAGTTTTTTTTTCTTTTAATCTTGCGTAAAAATGAAAATAATCCCAAGCTTAGTATTTTTTCTTTCTCTTGCTCGTAAATCAATGAGAATGTAACCGATTGCACTTTTATCACTTTTTCAGACTCGTAAAGGTTATATGAAAAAGTAAACCCCCTGGAGTTCCCTTTAAGCTCTTTTTAGACTCTCTAAACATGAAAATATTGTCGATCGATCTTGTTTTTTCACGCTCGTTAAAGTATTTGAAGAAAATGTTTGTTGAGCACTAGTTTATCTATTTTTTGGTCTCGTCAGACTAACTTACAAAAAATGACATTTCAGAGTTTTCTTTAAGTATTTTTCAGACTCTCTAAACATGAAAAACCCATGAGTTTTCTTTCTTTGGAATCATAAAACAAGCATCGAAAGTCCCATATGGGACCGAACCACTCCTTCCTAGGGTTCGTTAAACATACTATGAGAGACTCGCCCGAAGGATGAGATTACATTTCAAGCATATGTTATCCTCCTCAATCTTGTGTAAAAATAAAGAGGTACTTGCCAGAAATGATGGGGGGGAATTTAGGAAAGAAATGTATCTAAACCTATATTCTATGGAATAGTCACTTTTGAACATGACACCCTTTCACTCACTTTGTGTCTAGGTTGGAAAATCCACTTGTCTCTTGATAATACTCCTTTATAAGATTACAAATTGGTATGTGATCCCCAATGTTTCCAAGACAATTGTCGTGTCGTCAATGTGTTGAAAGAGAAGTTCAACCCATAAATCCTTCTGTTGTGTCGGCCATTTCTGTAGTCCTTAATCCTTCTATTGAATCAACCATCCCTGAGTCAGTCCTAAATCACTTTTTACTCTGATCTACTTCAAATATTGTTACCCGTTTCGTGTCATTGATGGGGGATACATTAAGGCCCTCCTATGACGAGTATTTTCCTGTTGACTTCAACTCATTATCCAAGAATTAGACCTAGAAAAAAATTTGGTACCTTGGAACTTGCATGCCTCAATGGAAGGTTTCCTTGCTTTCGAAAGTGGTTTTTCAACATTGACCCCTAATCATAAGATTTTGCTGAGTGTTCGACTTCATCTCATAAATTCACACCCTTTGGATTGTACTAGTGTACCCTGGGATTCATTGACATTAATGGTGATTTCCATCTCACTTGTTAATGGTATTCACTAATGACCGATAATCAAGTGGTTTCTACCATGTTTGACTTCAACACATGTAACAACCCTAAGTAATTAATTTATTGTCCTAATTTAATAATTGTTTAATGTATATTAGTTAATTAATTAATTAATTAATTGTCCTGATTTAATTATTGTATAATGTATATTAGTTAATCAATTAATTAATTAATTGTACTGATTTAATAATTGTATAATGTGTATTAGTTAATTAATTAATTAACTGATTAAATATTTGGTTAATGAATTGAGTTTAATAAATTTTAATTTATTAAATGAAAACTTAACGTATCGAATGAGGGAACCATTTAAGAGAAAGGGGATAAGGTGGTTGGCATTGAATGGAGGGATAAGGTGGGTGAGTCTTAATGAAAGGGAGAAGGTGGTGAATGGGAGAAGGGGAAAGGAGGATATGAAGGGGAAAAACACTTGGGAGAAGGGGATTTTTTTCGCGTGAGAATTATTTTGATATTGGGAGATTGTATTGGAGTATTTGTTTTGGGAGATTGGATGACTGTATTTCTGGTTTTTGGCTTGAGGAAATTGTTGGAGTTTGGTGGAATGTTACAGGGGAGCATCTGTTGCTGGGAGTTTTGGGCTCGGGGGCCAGGAATCCTTACAGAATCCTGGAGCCAGGGAGTCGGATAGGCTTTGTTCCTAGCTGACTGGGAGGAAAGATTTAGTTTTGGGCAGAGTTTGGCAGAGCAGCTTGGGCACAGTTTCAGCTTCATCTTGGACAAACAGAGTTGGGAAACAAATCACTTGACAGGGATTTTTGTTCGTTATTATGGCATGTTCATTATCGTATGATGATTCAATATGTTATTTATGATGTGTATGTTATTCAATATGTTATTTATATCATGTTGCCTATTTTGAATTTTGTTGAGCCATAAACTGTTATTTTGCTGAATATAGAATCGTAAAGAAATTATAATAGAAATGTTATGTTTAAATTTATAAATTATAGGTTCTATTAGAGAGGACCTTACAACACATGTATATTCATGGTTAGATTCGTACTATAGAGTGATGGAGAGGAAGAGCCTGGATATTTTCTGACAGATTCAGGTTGAGTTGGAGTGTATTCAAATTGTACTGTTGCATAGATCCACAGTGTATCTCTCGTGGCTATGTTTAAATTTGAGTCTATAACACATAGATCCAAATTGTATTTTTGTTGGCGATGTTCATATTTGAGTCATAATGGCATGGATCCACAGTGTATGTTTGGTGGCCATGACCTGTATTACTTGACATGGATCTTTGCATGTCAGCATTTATTCTTTGATTCATTGGTATTCCGATTATGGGAATGCCTACCTCAGTGATGATATATTATTGTACTATATTTCCTTGTTTATTGGCAGTATTTCGGTCGACGTGTTCCTTGTTCCCTACACACACTGGACAAAGTATTTCAGCTATCACCTTGTTCTAAATTCATACTTTGGGGGGATCTATGTTACACATTATTTTCTTCACCCCTATGACCGTTAATGATGTAAACCTATCATTTTTCTTGATAAGGATCAATCAATTGAATCCCTGAAGAATAATGAAGATACTTTTTCCTAGAGAGATGAAATTATACTTTTCCTTTGTCAAAAACCTTAGAAAAATGGATCATCTCACCTTGCATAGTGTTAAGGGTGTGAATATCTCAGATTGTCACAGATTGCACCATAGTGGCCTGCGATGTCATCACAGTTTGCTCAGTTTTAAGGGTGCGACGATTTTCATACGAAGGAAAAATAGGAATTTCTCGAAAGTTCTAGAATAGAAACTTCGAGGGTGAGGTGGCCTTTGAATGGTTTGGATCTGATTCACATCATTGATCTCTTGGGATCATCCTAACCTCCTCACCCTATCCTTTTCATCCTATAAAAGGAGAGGATTTCTCATGGGGAAAGTTGGATGGAGTTGGTTGGTGCTTAGTTGGAAAGTTATTGAGTTTTTTAGCTTGGAGTTTTTGGATCTTGTATGTTGGCTTTGAGCTTTGCTTTGTCAATATAGATGGTTGATCTTAGAATCTGTGGAGAAGAAGTGTGTGGAAAGCAAGGAACTATTGAAAGGGACCTTACCACATCAAGGCATTGGTTGTATTCTCCTTTTCATATATTTAATACAATGATATATTTCTTTGCCATAAAATTTCTCTTATTTTATTGTATGACGCCTTGATCACATATATAGGTTTTGTTGAGTATACGAAAATAATATTCTTGATGTTACATTCAGCCTTAATATTAATATATGGAAATATATAATAAAATAATAGAGTACAAAGAAGAAAATACTTATTTCAACCTAAAGGATTGTAAGAATGCCTTAAGGTCAGATTGTGCCTTAAGATCATAATCTCTTGCATCTCTGCTAATGAGGGTTTCTCATAGTCTGAATAATATGAACATAGGGATGGGTTATATGGTACATCACATGCCCAAATATTAATGCAAAGATAGGATTTATATATAGATAGATAGAGAGATATATGTTTTTCTAAATTTCCACAATATTAGATATGTAAGGGACAAAGAGTTATGACTTAAGTTGACTCATATTTCTAAGTCTACAAATAGAAAGATGTATATGTAAACCCCTTTCTCAATGAATGGATGACCATGTATTAGACTAATGAGAGGGGTGGAAATAGTATAAAACTAAGCCTTTAAACTCAAGGCTAGTGTGGCATATCCCTATGTTGGGATGATAGTGCACTTGTTTGATTATTTTTGAGGTATTTTTGTAATTTTTGAGCTTATAAGAGTTTTTTCATGTCTTTGTAGTAGGGGCATAAATAAATAGGGGTATTTAAAATATCATAAAAATAATGATATATACTATATTTAGTGAAAATAATGATTTTTTTAATTAGATATATGTATTTTTAAGGGGTTTCAACAAAAGGGTCTACTAAGGGTTTTTCAATATCTATTTAAATTATAGGTATTCTATAATATCCCATGAACATAATTTCTATGTCATAGGTTCAATGAGTTAATCCCCCTCTCAGAAACACTAGATGACACTTCCAGACCATGAGAAGTATCAAATGATTTCCCCCTACCAATAAAAGTATTGCATGAATACCCTTTGGATGTGCCTTGAAATACATAACTCACAACAAATTTTCCATGGAGCTAAAATATTACTTTTATTTTTCTTTCATTAAAAATAAATTGAACTTGCAACAAAAAAATATCATGCATAACTAGATATCTATTTCAACTTAATTACAATGCATTTTCAAATAACAACTCAAATACATAGAATTAGGCTATGTATTATAATTCACATCATTTAAAATAAAATCATAACTGCAATAATATTAAATTTAATTTAAACAACCTCGGATGGGGTGAAACATAGGACAATAGTTCCAAGTAGCAAGGAGCTAGGCCTGACCATAAATAAGGCAGATCGACTCCCATCCCTTCACCATTGAGGATGGGAGAAAACCTTAATCACCAGCTTCACGCCATTTGAATTCTTCCTCGCGCGAATAGTCTGGCAGCACAAGCAGTAAATGCTGGAGGAACGCTAATGGAACCTATCCTATCGCTCCTCCATGTTATCATCCAGCCTCGCCTTGGCTCCCTCCATTTCAATTTTGGCTTGCACCAGGACAACAACTTCGATCTTTGGTGTAGCCACCGAAACACCCCCTACAACATAGCCATTCGATTTGTCATCACAATGCCGATGGAGAGGGGAAAACCACGATGTGACTCATCTTGGTACACCTTCACGATAAGAAAGAAGAGACATCAGAGGCTGGAACACATGTTATCCATGGCCAAAAATCAAATTGAGTGATGAGCAAGGATAGCCTGGTCGCCTCCCATGTTGCTTGTGGAGGAGGTCCTCCCGGAGGATCCCCTACAGATTCCTCTTGAGAATCTTCTTTTCACAATGCTAGAAAATTGGCAGCCATCAAGAAGCCTCCCAAGGGAAGCCACTCAAGCCGTCATGGTGGAGAGCCAAGGACACAACACCATGGAGGAATTCCCCACTTGCTACATCGAGGAGGAGTTTTCGAAAGAGATCCTACACACGACCACTCAAGATGTTGCAATCGTAGCAAACCCCAATTCATCGAGAGTCATGGGAAGCGATATAAAGCAGGGGAAGCAAGTCGAGGAATAGGGTCAGGGCACAACAAGAGAACAACAGAGTGGGGAGACAACAAGCGAGGTTGCGAGGACCGAAGCGGGTGGCCCATCGAAGGAGGGTGGCAAAATCCTTGTGCCACCTCCCATTTCGACCATGTAGGAACAATGGCATGTCCCACCACCATTCTTGAACCCAAAGCATTTGGAATTGATGTTCGATTTGAGAATCCAGATGGTGGATCAAGTCCACCATGGAACCCTCATGAGCCAGCGTATAGACATGCTATATGATGCCTTTTCCAATGCACCAACAAGACAAAGATTCCCCCCTGTTCACGACTGCATGTGCTACCAGCTCAGAATGGACTGCAATATGGCCACCTCAGAGGCCAATGGGTAAATTCTTCTCATTATAGTTATGGTTTTAGTTAGCTCAGAACTAGTTTTGTTTCCTGTTTTTTTGTCCTGGTTTGCTATGGGAAGGACAAATGGTGTGGTATAACCCTATAATGCATAGTATCATCTGGTGACTGGAAATTTTTCACTCTGGGTGTATATTGGCTTGCAAATAATATTTCATCTCTGCAAATTATTTTCAAGGAAAAGAAAGAAAATTCATGGTTGTTGGCGCTGAGTGGTTTTTCCTAACCCATGGAGACAAAAGCAAGAGAAGCAGTGCACAAAATACACATAATGCACTTATCCTAAGTTTTGGAGAAAATATGACTTTGTGCTCGCAAAGTAAATACAACGTATAAATGAATGGTTGAGAGGCTGGCGCTGAGATCTACGGTTCACAAGATTTTCCGGACCCACCTGACCGTTCTACCTTTAATGGCAGGGGGGGTCTGGAATCAGGTATAAAGAAGGCGTGCATCTAAACAGTTGAGAGGTCGGCACATAGATCTATGGTTGATATTGAATTCCAGACCCCCCCGACCGNTTCTGCCTTTAACGGGGGGGGGGGGGTCTGGAATGAGACGGTTTTTCCGACAGGCCCTATCCCAACGCGTCATCCATCCATTGCATCAGGCCTCCTCTGCTCCATGCTACATCCTTCATTCATGTTGCACCTATCAATTCCTCACCCTTCATTCCTTCACCCCTTCGCCAATCTTACCCCTCCATGAATAAATAGACTCAGGATAAAAACATTAGGTTAATAGTCATGATTAAACCTGTTAATAATAAATTAATTAATAATTGAGTTAGTGTGTTAGTAATTATTCAATTGTTAATTAATTAAATTAATAATCAGGTTAGAGTTTGTTTAATTAAAATATAATACAAACAAAACTAACTACAAAACATTAAAATCAAATAAAAACTAATTACAAAACATTAAAAAAGTAATAAAACAATTAAAATATAATAAAAAACAATATAACAAATAAAACATGAAAACATATTAAAACAGAAACCAAACGAAACTAAAAACAAAATGAAAAATATAATAATTAAAATAAAGCAACGTAATAAAACATAACAAAACAAATTTCAAAAACAAGCAATATAAAGAAATCAAAATAAAATACAATAAAACAAAACTTACACTATCCTAAGTCCTACCCACCTCCACATATACATCCACCTCAAACAATTTAAATCAACGGTTATTAAAAATTTTGGACCCCCCCTCACTATCTGAAACTT
>JZKD02S1752324.1:0-21949 GCA_000966675.3 Picea glauca | reverse complement strand
AAATTCCACCATAAGAAAAATCTCCATACACTCCCAACTATTTCTACTCATCCTTCTTCCCTAAGTTACTTCCATCTTCCATTCCTATCCTTCCTCTGCTGGACTATCTTGGAGCATTAACTATATTGACCTAAATCCAAATAGAACCCGTAAGCGGAAGTGTCACTATCTTGACCAAGCTTCCCCACCAGGTAAATGACAGTCATCATCACACGTCTAGGGAAGCGTGAGCTAACACCGTCCTCCCATGACTCCAGGTTTCAGAGGATACACAGTGAGAAATGCCTCCACCCCTCCTAATAGGACTAGGGTCCACACCCTACAATGGAATATACAGTGGCATCGTGTTGCTGTGAGTTTTGTCATTGTTTATTCAGTTTTAGGCAGTCTCACCACCTGAAATCCTGCACTGGTCCACATATCATAGAAATGCATTCAAACCAATATAATTTCACATACAAAGATTCATACCATATTGTTTCTCGGTCAGTGGTCCCACTTCCATTATCATTATCCTTTGGCTATTTCATAGCCCAATAACCTGCAGATTAGTCTGTAACATAAACTCATACATATCTATGCATTATCATTATGTAATTGCATACAACCATACTTTCAATTCGATATCTGCATACCAACAACTTGAACATCAAAATTTTCAAGTTAGAAACAGATCTCATAATATCCCATAATTCAATTAACGTTATCCATTCATAGAATTATCATTTACATAATAGATTGCATCATATCCAACATCATTCAATAACATTTAAACCTTCATAGGATTCACATTCACACAATATATCACATCATATCCATCATCATCAATAACATTTAAACATTCATAAAATTTACATTCTCACAATATATCGCATCATATCCATCATCATTCAAATACATTTAAACATTCATAAAGGTTCATACATCTTAAAAGTTCAAGTGTATTATTTAATAGTTTCACTGTGAATAGAAAATAAAGGTGTTTAGGCCTCAGGTAATCCTAGTTGTCTAAGTCAAAAGGAGGTGTTACATACACCTAATCTTTGAGAAACATATTCTCGAGGTGGTCAAAAAAGTGATGGATAATCTCATCGTAACATCTCGACATATTCCCAAGTAGCAGATCCTGGACTATACTTGTCCCACTGGACCTTAACTTGGTCTATCAGATGGTTCCTGAGTTGTCAGACTCTACGCTCCAATATGCGTAATGGTTCTACCATGAGAGTTCCCTCGTCCGATACCTGCAATTCCTTCCAAGTTATTTTATGTGATTCATCAACAACATAATGACATAGAATAGATACATGAAAAATATTATGAGTTTTATGCATGTGGGGTGGAAGTACGATACGATAGGAAACGGGTCCAATTTTCTCTTGGATTATGAATGGTCCTATAAATTGAGGTGACAATTTTGTTCCCTTTCCGAACTGTATGGTACTCTTATTTGGCCTGATACGAATGAAAACTTGATCTTTCACTTTATAACTTCAGTCAATCCTATGTGCATCCGCATAACTTTTCTATCTATCATGTGCTTCATTTAGTCTCTGCCTAATCTGAATCACCTATTCCTCCATCTCTTGAATCAATTCTGGCCCAACTGTTACTCGGTCTTATAACCTCTCCCAACTCAATGGCGTTCTGCATGGCCTTCCATACAAAGCTTCATAGGGTGGCATTCCAATGGAGATATGAAAATTTTTATTGTAGGTGAACTCTACCAAATGTAGGTACTTCTCCCAATGGGTTTGATTATCCATGACATACATCCTAAGCATGTCTTCCATGACTTGATTTACTCTGTCATTTTTCCCATCTATTTTAGGATGATAAACTATGCTTAAGTTTAACTGAGTCCCCAATGCTAACAACAAACTTGTCCAAAACCTAGAAGTGAATCTAGAGTCCCCATCTGAAATGATCTTCTTAGGTATCCCGTGCAAACTAATGACCTCACTTACAAACACGCATGCCACATCAGTGACATCGTAAGTGTCTCTAACAAGAATAAAATGAGGACTCTTGGTTAACGTATCAACTATCACAATAATGACATTGTGTCTATGATATGTGAGCGACAACCCCACAACAAAATCCATAGAAATGACTTCCCACTTGGACATAGGAACATCATGTAGTTGTAGGAGGCCTGCCGGGTGATGGTGGTCGACTTTCACTTTTTGACACTCTAGGCACTTGGTGACGAAATGGACTACATCGTGCTTCATGCCTACCTAGAATAATAGCTTCCTCATGTCTGTGTACAATTTCTTCACACTCAGATGTGCACAATAAACTGCTCTATGGGCTTCCTCCAAGATGATGCTTCAAATATCCCCACCTTCAGGGATGTACATCCTTCCTCAAAATATCAATAGTCCATCTGCTTCCTGACTATAGCCTTCATACTTTGGATCTAATTGCCTCACTCTGGACGTTGGAGGTAACCTTTAAATACCAACTGTCTCCAAGGAGTTGTGTCAACACACGTTCCCTCAGATTGACTTTTAAGGGTACCAAGGAAAAGACATGTGGTCTCTTACTCAAGGCATCCACGACCACATTCTCTTTTCCCTTGATATATGAAATACCAAAATCGTACTCACTCATGAACTCACTCCATCGTCTTTGCCTGGCATTTAGATCCCTTTGAGTGAAGAGATGTTTTAAACTTTCATGGTTCATTTTGAGCTCAAAGTTTTTCCCTACTAGATAGTTCCTCCAAAGTTTCAGAGCTAGCATCACAACTGCCAACTCTAAATCATGAGTAGCGTAAAGTTCTTCATGTTTCTTAAACTTCCTTGACGCATAAGCTATCACTCCTCCATCTTGCATTAGCATGGCCCCCAACCCTTTCTTCGAGACATCTATGCAGATTGTGAAGTCCTGTGCAGACTGTGAAGTCATTTTCCATATCCGGCACTCGTAGAATTGGTGTACTAGTTAGTAACCTTTTAAGCTCGATGAATGAACTATCACATTGTTCTGTCCATTCATACTTGATCCCTGCGCTGCAAAGTGGTGACGGGTTTCACTATTTTAGAGAACCCTTCCACAAATCTCTGATAATAACCTACTATCCCCATGAAGCTTCTTACCTCATGAACATTTTTCGGCACTAGCCACTCCATAATGGACTTTACCTTTTCTGGGTCCACAAAGATTCCTTCATTGGAAATGATATGACCTAAATAGTGAATTTCTTTCTGGAAGAAGGAACACTTTGACAACTTCCCATATAATTTGTTCTCTCTAAGGAAAGACAACACCACTCGCAAGTGTTCCTCATGTTCTCTTTCATTCTTGGAATAGATGAGGATATAATCTAGAAAGACTTGTACAAAGCAGTCTAAGTACTTCTGGAATACACCATTCATGAGACTCTTGAATACTGTTGGTGCATTGGTCAATCCGAAAGGTACTACAATGAACTCGTAATGCCCAAATCAAGTTCGAAAGGCAGTTTTAGGAATATCGTCTTCCTTAATCCTTAACTGATGATACCCTGATCGCAAATCAATTTTTGAAAATACCACTGCTCCTTTCATTTGATCAAAGAGGTCATATATTGGTGGCATTGGGTACCTATTTTTCACTGTAACATGGTTCAAGTCCCTGTAATCTATACATAGTCGTAAGGAATCATCCTTCTTCTTCACAAAAATTACTAGTGCACCCCAAGGTGAGACACTAGGCCTTATTAGCCCTAAGTCGAGTAACTCTTTCAACTGCACCTGCAACTCACAAAGTTCTGGTGCTGTCATCCTATTCGAAGTCTTGAAAATTGGTTTTGCACCAAGTTTTAAGTCAATAGTAAAATCAAGCTCCCTCTCACGAGGTAACCCTGGAAACTCACTCGAAAAAACATCTTTAAACTCTGGAAATACTGGGTACTAATCCAAGGAGGGTCCTTTCCTTTCACTCATTGATTCCACTACATAAAGTCGACACCCTTGCCTCATGCACCGTTTAACCTTCATAGTTGAGATAAAGCGTAGAGACACCTTTCTTCGTACACCGTGGATCTCTACTGGCCTTCCTTCATTGTCAACACAAATAATCTTTTTTGCAAAACAGTCTACCATAGCTCTATGAACTTCTAACCAGTCCATTCCAATGATTAGCTCATACGTCCCGAGAGCAGTGACGTATACCTTCAACTTGGTAGTACACACTCCCAAGTCTACTAGGAAATTATCAACGTTATGTCCTACCACTTTTTTTTCCCCCGAAGCCATCTCGACTTGTTTAAAGTCGTCGTACTCATAGGTTGTCAACCCACTCTTTTCTAATGCAGATGGTGAAATGAAACTATTTGTAGCACCAAAATCAAATGGAATTTTAACATTGATATGATTTAGCGTACTCGACGACTCCACCACCATGGATTGATGTTCGACCTGGTGATTATTAACTACTGCATAAATTTGGTGGCTGCCACTTGTTCTTCCCATCGGGGCCTTTCCTTCTCTATGCAAAAATCCTGATTGTAACTCTGGGAAATCATGCTGGTAATGGATTCCTCCACACCCCAAACACGTAACACGAGATGGAAGACGGTCTCTAAAATGATTTCCTTCCCCTGGGACCCCTGCCCCTACTAACTTCTCCCTGAGATGTTCGTGGACCTGCCTGCATCATTGGTTATAAACGGGATGCAACACTCGCTGCCATTGAAATACATGTTGCAAATTTCCTTGGTGCGACTCTATTACCATATGGAGGTGGTCTAGAGCTCCCTCCTCTGGAGAAGGTCCTAGGGGCCTTCCCCGAAAATATAGTATGATGCGGAAAGGTCAATCTTGTACCTCCATTTAAGTTCATGTGTTCCTCAGCATAACGTTCATTTTCTACTTCTTCCGCTACCGAAGATGGTTTCCACATCCGCACCATAGCCCTTATATTAGGGTTTAACCCATAGACAAAGTGTTATGCCTGTCATTGATCATTATCCATGTATGAAACATACTTCACCAACTCCACGAAATTGATCTCGTACTCTTCCACGGTCCTGTTCCCCTATACTAGAGCATGAAATGCTCCCACTTGGTGTTCCTCGTAGTAAGCTAGTAGATATTTCCTTCAGAACATTTCCTCAAAAATTTCCCAAGAGACGGTGTCTGGTGTAAGGTGCGACTGCCTCTTCAGGTTTCCCCACCAATTCAAAGTATTGTCCCTTAACTGGAATATCGCTATCTTTGCCTTTGAAGTGGACGCATAGTCCCTTAAGGTGTAACACCTTGTTATGCCTTCCAACCATGCCTCTCTACGTTCAATGGAACAACCCCCCGACAAACTATGGAAGTTTGATCTTCTGTAGTTCTCTAGTGTTGTCTTCAGGTGGAGTCCCTCCCCCTGAATCCCTTGACGATTTAGGATTACCCACTCCAGATGGTGGGGGTTCCACTTTGATCCCTGTTGGCTGACGCCCCTTTAAAGTTTCATTTATGGCCTCCAAAGAGCGCAGTATGAGAGCTAATTCAGGCGATGGTGGTGGCGGCGTTGGCGGTCCCTGCAACAATGCCCCTCTGCCTCGATTTACTCTAGTCCTAACCATCCTGTATGATTGAATCTGCATCCACCAAAATTTTGTCAGGGAGCGTCTAGGGCAATTCACATTTGCGCAACTTAAACTTGAAAACAGGGTTAGGCGTAAGTTTTTTTTTACTTATCTGTAAACAGACGTTACTCTCTTTAGAGGAAGTGGCTAGGTCAGGGTCAAAAGCCTCTAAGCTTGATGTCTTCGCCTAAGAAAACTATTGACTCCCTAGCCTGGTAGCTACGCTAGGATTGCACCACACTCACCAATTTCTCTAATTTACCTTCCTAGTGCACATGAAGCCCCCTCCCACTTATCCCGGTCTAAGTCCTTAAACTTTTCGCTTAAAACAAATTAATTAGTCTCTTTAACTAGTTCTAAATTTAAACATGAATCATAAATTTAAATATAATTAAACATAATTTTAATTATTAATAACAATGTTAATAATAATAATGTTAATTTTAATTATAAATAACAATGTTAATTTTAATAATTTTAATTTTAATTAATAATGTTAATCATGTTTTAACATTTAACTAATAATACATTATTATTATTATTATGTTTTAAAACATAATAATTTAAATATAATTTAAGCGCAAAAAAAAAAAAAATCAAATTTAATCCAAACTATTATTTAAAACATAATACATTAAAATTCAACCCTAAAAAAAATAATAAATGATAATAACAAAAAATATATATAAAAAAATTATAAAAAAAAATATAATAATAAAAATAAAGAAAGAAAAATACAAAGAATTTTAAAGTGGGCAGTGGGTCCTTGCATGAGGTCGATGTGCCCTTCCCTCACCATTCTCATTCCCAAAGACTCCCAAACCCTACACACCTCTCTATCCCAAACCCTACACGCCTCTCCATTCTGCAAAGGCGGTCACACTCCTCTTTCATTCTCATTTTTTTTTTCATTTGCTCAGTAGAGGGAAGGCGTATTGACTGTGTGGGCTTGGTCGCGCAGTAGGTTTTCGAACCTGCTTTGTTTGGCTACCAAATCTCAAGAGCCCGACCGTGCTGCCATAGTGCACAGTGCTCTAGCGTTGGTTTGTATTATGGTTGTGGGTGCGGACTAGTTTGCCTGATGCATAGGCCAACTACCCAACCAGCTACCAACTACATCTTAGGTAGATTTTAGTCAAGAGTCAAGAGGATGGGTGGGTAGGTAGGCCCTTGGATCCATATTTTAAACCAGGGCTCTGATACCATGTGTAAGGTCTCTTCCAACATAGCCTTATAAGACATAAATTCAATTAGAGAAGTGGTATCCTAACATCTTTACAATTCCTTATTCAACATATAACCATTCATAACCATTCAACATAACTAAAATTTATGAGCATGTCATAATAAATTACATAACACAACAGAATAATGAAAATACATACCTCTAACTGATGCTATTGTTGTTCTCCAACTCTTCCTAATGCTCTGCTCAAAACCATCTAACCTCCCAACCAACTAGGAACAGAGCCTCTCTGGCTCCCTAGCTCCATGATTTTGTAAGGATTCCTAGTCCCGGAGCCCAAAACTCCCAGCAATAGGTGCCCGCCTGTAACAGTCCTACAACAAGCTTCTCTAGCCAAAAACCAGTAATACTGTCTTCCAATCTCCCAAAAACAAATGCTCAAATACAGTCTCCCAATATGAAAAATAATGCTCCCTCCAAAAGTCCCCTTCTCCCGAGTGTTTTTCCCCCTCATGTCCTCCTTTACCCATGTCTCATTCACTGCCTTATCCCTTTCATTAAGTCTCACCCACCTTATCCCTCCATTCAATGTCAAACACCTTATCTCCTTCTCTTTAATGGTTCCATCATTCGATACAAAATAATAATTAATAATTTATTAAACTAGATTCTATTAAACATATATTTACTCATTAAATTCATTAATTAGTTAATTAAACCATTCACATTCAACAAATATTTAATCAAGACAATTAATTAATTAATTAATTAATTAAACTTAATATAATTTAAACAAATATTTAACTATGACAATTAATTATTTAACTAGGGTTGTTACAATAAATATGAACACATATATAATTGCAAATAGATCTTTGTTATGAATTCAAATATATCCACCTCTCTTGTGGTTTTGTTTAGGTAAAGTCCTTTAATTCACCTTACGAAGTAACAAGGAAGGTTTGACATGGATTTAACGAAGTAATTAAGTTTAATGTCCTTAAAAGAAAAGAGGAGAATTTTTTTTTTAATGGAAATTTTAGGGAAACATTACATATGGTATCAGAGCCAAGGTGACAACACTTGGACCTTGAACAGGGCCACATTATTTACTTAGTACATATTTATTTTTATGCAAATCTAATAAAATTTTATTGTTACAAACAGAAAACCCTTTTATGTTTCGTGTTAATCATGGAAGCCCAGGATGACACAGAAATCAGACTTGATGGGAATCCTGAACAAAGACATCCTGAAGAACCAAGACAGAATAGTGATGAAATATCACCTACCGAAGTTCTGGAAATGGTGAGGAATCTCATCGTTGAAGTGTAGGTTTTCAAAGCCGACAATGAGAAACTAAAGAAAGCATAGCAGGAGCAGCAAGAAATAAATAAAGTCCTGCTGCGCAGTATAGTGACAAAGGAAATCCCAAAGGATGATAACCATGAAGAAGTGGTCAGTAAAAGGGCCTCCAAGAATTATGGTCCTGAAGCAGAAAAAGAGGGAAGCTCATATGAAGGTACTCCTTCAGCTGAAGATAAAGAAAAACCAGACAAAAAAAGGAAACAGGTAGATCATGTTAAGTGAGAATTTAAGAAGATCAAACCTGCTACATTTGATGGGGAATACAGGACAGGTGAGGAAGATAAAGCATGGTTATTAGACATCAAAAAATATTTTCAGATATATAACTATTCCAGCCATATGAAAGTATGAATGGCCATTTATAATCTGAAAGGAAAAGCCATCATTTGGTGGCAAGATCTGAAATTGGCCAAGGGCCTAAAGGAGAAATAGATGGAATGGTATGACTTTAAGAAATATTTCAAGAAACAGTACCTATATGAAAGATACTATGAAAGGAAAACCAAAGAATTTTATGAGCTATGACTTGGTCAGATGACGATGGAGGATCTTATAAACAAATTTCTAGAATTACTAAAGTTTGTACCTTATATCCGAGAGGACAAGGTAAAAATCTAGCGGTTCCTAAGTTGTTTACCACATTCTTACAGGGACATAAATGAGTTTGAAAACCCCAAGTCCTTGAGTGAAGTATTCAGGAAGGCACGAATGTGCTACAACCAATACAAACAACGAACAGAGTTTCCCAAATCTTGGAAGGATAAGAAACAAGACCGAATGAACCAACGGAAGAAGAGATACCAACAAGTTCCTTATCGGAATGCAACAAAAATATTTCCAAGAAAATAATTTCACTTTAATAATCCAAATATGCAAGGCAGTGGTAAACCGGTGAACCTGGGGATGAAGAAGTTTGGGTACATCCCTCACAAACCATTAAAGCGTTGGGAATGTGGAAAACCTCATCTAAGGAGGAACTCCCCACATTTAAATTCAGCAAACATAAATGTTGTTCATAATTTGCAGGAAGCCTCAACGGTGGGTGATGTGGGCAGAAGCCTACATCGGATAAATGTAGTCGTGGATGGTCGGCAAGCTGACCACCAATCCTTTGTGGTGGAAATCGAAGGTAAAATCAATAACACTCAAATTTTTGTTTTAATTGATCATGGAGCTACGTTAAGTTATATCACTCCTGGTGTGGTAGAGTCAAATAAACTTAAGAGAATGAGGCACACAAAATCACGGTTGGCACAACTAGCAAGAAGAACTAAAAGGAAACTGGTTGACTTTATTTCTGACTATGAGTTCAGTTTAGGTGGTCAAAACATAAAGACAAATCTAAACATTCTACGAGTAGGGTCCTATGATGTAATTAACGGAATGGATTGGTTATAAAGGCATAAAGTAGTTCTTTATTGTTATGCAAATTCACTTAAGTATAAAGACGAAAATGAAATCACTAGAACAACACAAGGTATACAAAAATTAGTATCAATTAGACAAGTCATAGTAATGTAATTCAAGAAATGCATAAGAAAGGGTTGTCAAGTTTATGTCATCCAAGTAACAAACCTGTTATAAAAAGAAGATAAACCCAACTTGGAAGACTTTACTGTTCCATGTGATTTTAGAGACGTCTTTGTTGATGAAATACCAAAATTACCCCCTAGAAGGGAAATAGACTTTTCCATAGAGTTGCTACCTAGTTCAACCCCTATATCTAAAACACCTTACCGAATGATTTTACTAGAATTGACAGAATTAAAAATACAACTACAGGAATTATTGGACAAAGAGTATATTAGACCAAGTGTTTCACCATGGAGAGCACTAGTCCTCTTTGTGAAAAAGAAAGATGGTACACTAAGACTATGTATCGACTATAGACAATTGAATAAAATGACTATTAAAAACAAGTACCCCTTACCTAGGATAAATGATCTGCTCGATCAAGTAGGTGGGGCAAATATATTTTCGAAGTTGGATTTACGATCCAGATACCACGAAATTAGGATAAAAGATGAGGACATAAGAAAAAAAAAATTTTGAACCAGATATAGACATTACAAGTTTGTGGTTATACCTTTCGGACTCACTAACGTGCTAGCCACATTTATGTGTCTAATTAACAGTATTTTCAGTCAGTACTTGGACAAGTTCGTAGTGGTATTTATCAATGATATTCTAGTATATTCTAAAACAAAAGAAGAACACGAAGAACACTTAATAATAGTTCTGCAAACTTTGAGGAAGCACAAACTGTACGCTAAATTCGATAAGTGTGATTTTTATCAAAAGAAAATACAGTACCTGGGACATGTAATTTCTGCAGAAGGCATTGCAGTCGACCCTGAAAAAATAAGGGCCATCATGGAATGGTCAATACCTAAGTATGTAGCGGATATCTGGTCATTCATGGGAATCACCGAATATTATCGCAAATTTGTAGAGGGGTTTTCCAAAATAGCCTACCCTATCACATCATTACAAAAGAAAGGGACCAAGTTTAACTGGTCACAGAAGTGTCAAGACAATTTTAACAAGTTGAAGGAATTATTGACAACCGCACCCATTTTAAAGGTAGCAGACCTAGATAAAGACTTTACCGTTTGTGTTGATGTGAGTAAAGAAGGACTAGGTGGTGTCCTAACTCAAGAAGGACACATTATTTGTTATGAGTCCCGAAAATTAAAGGATCATGAGCAAAAATATGTCACTCATGACTTAGAATTAGCAGCGGTAATACACACCTTAAAAATGTGGCGACACTACATAATGGGCAGAAAATTTCTACTACTAATAGATAATAGCAGTGGGAAATATTTGTTTAGTTAGCCAGATCTTAATAGAAGGCAAACAAGGTGGCTAGCCTTCTTGAGAGAATTCGACTTTGAGGTAAGACATATCAGAGGTAAGGAAAATAATGTAGTAGATGCTTTAAGCAGAAGAGTCCATGGGTTAATTGAAATGAATGTCAGCAAGGCAGAAAGTGATCTGGAAGAGAGAATAAGCATTGTGGGTATTAACGATGAAAACTACACTAAGATAGTAGCAGAATTGAAAAACACTACAACAAACACAGACAAACCAGATATGAGTATCGATAAAAATGGCCTATTACGATTTAAAAAAAGACTTTACATACTAGATTTGGTCGAGTTAAAGATAACAGTTTTGGATGAAGTACATAAGAAACCGTATTCTGGTCATCCAAGATACCAGAAAATGATAACAACACTTAGAAAATTATTTTATTGGCCTAATATGAAGGGCGAAACAACAGAATACTTAGCTAAATGCCAAGATTGTCAGCAGGTAAAGGTCGAACACCAGCATCCAGCCGACCTATTACATCCCTTACCAGTACCAGAATGGAAATGGGAGACCATATCGCTGGACTTTATTACAGGTTTGCCTAAAACTCAGAAATAGAATGATTATATTATGGTTGTAATCGATAAACTCAATAAGTCTGCACACTTTATTCCTGTAAAGTCTACTTTTAAAGCTATAAACATTGTTGAAATATTTATGAAAGAAATTTTTAGACTACATGGTATTCTTAAAATGGTGATTTCGGATAGAGACATAAAATTCACATCTGCCTTTTGGAAAGAATTGTTTGCAGGGATAAATACTAATTTGAATTTCATCACAAGTTATCATCCACAAACGGATGGAGAGACTGAATGAACAAATCAAATCATAGAAGATATGCTCCGCATGTACATAAGAACAAAACCAAATAGGTGGGAAGACTACCTATACTTGGTAGAATTTGCATATAAAAATGGGTACCAAACTTCGACTAAGTTGAGCCCCTACAACCCGGTTGACAGACTCATGGTTGGACCAGAAATGCTCCAAGAAATGGAAAGTATGGTAATAAAGGTACAAAAAAACTTGAAAGAGGCAGAGGACATACATAAAAGCTACGCGGACCAGAAAATAAGACACTTGGAGTTTCAAGTGGGAGCTCATGTTTAATTAAAAGTCAAACCCTGAAAGAGTTCACTTAATCTAGGAAATTGTGCCAAGTTGGCACCCAAGTTTTGTGGGCCCTTCGAGTTACTAGCTTGAATTGGACCCGTAGCATACCAACTTGCACTTACAGCCAATCTAAGAATTCATAATGTATTTCATGTTTCTTTGTTAAAGAATTATGTTCATGACCCTACTCATATGATTGATTAGAACTTGGTGCAGGTGGAACTAGAGGGAGATTTCCAGGTGGAACCCATAACACTTTGGAACAAAGTCGTCACTTAGGTAAAGGTGCAATGGAAGTATTTTATCCCTGAGGAGGCCACTTGGGATTTGGAGGGAGATTTGCAAAAGTCTCATCCAATCATGTTCTAGGAAATGAACGAACATTGAGGACACTGTTTTACTGAAGGGGAAAAGGATGTGACATCCCCAAAAATAAATTATTTTTGAATTTGCAATTTCTTAAGAAATTTATTTTGATTTTGGTAAATTCGAAATTGGAAAATGTTTGTCATTTATGGCAATTTCGAATTTCAAATTTGGTTAATTGTAATTAATAATTAGGATTGTTGGGAAGAGATCCGATTTGACCCAAGTAACTACTTGACCCAAGTAACTACTTGACTGTGACACTTGTATGAAAAGAAAATTTTTTACAATTATTGCAGGAGGACAAATGGAGCATCAATGTTGAAATCAGCTCACCATGCCTCCATGAGTGGGGAACATGTTGGAACTACCTAAGGGTTGATTGTTACAAGTGGAAAATCAAGAATTTGGCCATTGGAAGCCCTTGAAAATCAGGGATTTGGAAAGCTAAGAAAATTCCCAAGAGGGAAAAAGACCTAGGCATTTTTGGTTTTTGATATATAATATATGTGAGGAGGGAGGACGCTGCCTAGTATGTTGGGAAAAGAACTATTGATTGCTTGTTGTTATGAACACTACTTGTTGAGTGTGAGGCAACAAGAAGACTGGTGAACTAAAAGGCATTTGCTGAAGAGGATTTTCTGAGTTATCCTTCATGGATTCATAGTCAGGCTAGGGGGTGAACATAACAAGTGATTTGGCTGCATTGTTCTATGGTTGGGAGGAACATGGTTATTCCCTTTGTCTTTCAACCTATTGTTTCAGATATGTTATTCTGTCCCGATGAATGTTGTATTGTTAGATATCTGTTAGATTGCACCTGTTAATTCTGGTTAGGGGTATTACTATGGATAACAAAATCTGCTTGAATGTTGTGGAACTCAATATCTCATCAAAAGACTTCTGGATTAGTTCTATTAGTTGTGAGTGAATCATTTCTGTTGGATTTGACTTATGGGTGAGTGTTGTTTTCATTTGGGTATACTAGCTGAAAGGATATGTTGGTTCTATAGATTTGATTCCTGGTATAATGAGGCAAAAACTATAGGATAATCCTCACCTTGTAATTGTATTTATTGAGTAAGCTAGCTACAAGCACAATGTGAATGGGATCAGATGGTAGATATATATATGTGTCTTCTTATGCACATGTAGGTAACTATACACAGAATTCAAATAAAGGTTATGTATGACAGGAATTAAAATCTATATATATATATATATAGAAACATAAACATAATTGCATATATATATTTAGATGTATATATATTATAGTTGGAAATAGAACACTATGCACGTTAATAACAACACAGTTTTAAGACTTATCCCACGTAGTTTAGATGCTAATTACATCAGAAATATTGAATAAGTAATTTATTATTTTCTTTACTAATTAAACCCGAATACCTCTTGCATAAAGCGACGTCCTAGAATCCAAGAATAACGAAGGCGTCCAAATCTTGTAGAGAGATCGATAAGGTTTTATTAGCATCAATTAACAAAATAAAATAACTGTAAGAAAAATGAACTTATTACACAAGTGAACTTTCAAACTGTACTTAGATTATGGATGTCAGAAGTAGACTATGTCCCTCCTCCTCCTATCCATGGAAAGGTCACCGCAGACTTGAAAGGGTGGAGAGGGTTAACAATCACCTGATGGGTACCTCGCAGTAGATAGAGGCCCTATCATTAGATTGTAGCAAACAACATAGAATCTTTCGATTTTCAGAGAAAGGGTGTATAATCATATGCTAAATAAGAGTAACTAATCATTACTGTGAATTATTAAAACGTGACTGGTAAGGTTTCCCTTCTTTACCACATAGAAAGGATTTCTAACTAAATTTTATTTTGGTCCGAAAACAAAACGAAATGAAGTTCGCAGGTAGTATCTTGAACACTCCGGAGATCCTTGCCTTGAAAACATTTTTTTTGAATGATAACAGAAAAGGGTTAGACACCCAAGGTTGTCGGGTCATGGGCAAGGGTAATCTTCTCGGCCAACCTCTAGAGTGTCGGGGTAAGGGTATACAATAGAAGACAAGAGATTGTAACTATACACTTATATATTCATTCGCGTCATAGAAAATAATAGTGATATTATGCAGACTGCACTCTATTTTAGACAGAGGTACACCCGGTGGTTGTGGTAAATAGGGTTACAGAGAAGACGCCCTATGACCTTTCTCAGCAAACAAGAATCCGGGCAAGTATAAGAGAGATAGACCCCAAGGAACTTGAGGAGATCGAAACCTCTACAAGGACATACGGTTTCTCTCTGCGTAACTGTGACTACAACTGTAACTAAGGGAATGACTCAAAGTCTACGAGTGGCATAAGGTAAGCGGCCTTACTATGGTCATGGAGTCCATAATACCTAAGAAAGATAACCCAAAGGGATGCACGTAATATACAGTCAATACAAAAATATAAACTATGCAATGCCGAAGCAACTTTAACTTCGAAGGGTTCAGGTAAGAATTACCATCCTTACTCAGAAATTTATTATAATACAGAGGGCTCCCAAAAAGTTTAACCAGAATTTCTTACCTTGCTTAAAGAGGATTCCAATGGTAGTATTTCGTCAAATGTTTTCCCACCAGATCGAGTCACCATCATAAGCACTAGAGATACACCGAGAAAGGATTGATAACCAGAGTATCCTCAAACACAGTCGCAGAAACACACAAGGCCAATATAAAAAATGAAATAGTAGTCTTTGGGTAACTGTCGACTAGTATAATGATGATTAATGAGGATCAGTACCTAAGCGTCGTGTTTAGGGTAAGGTGGCAAATTTTCAGAGGAGCACATTAAAACAAGCGATAGTGCCAAAGGAATGTGCTCGTAACGCCTTAATTGTTTTTGACAGAGGCCATTACACCATTACAGTCGTATCCAAGATAAATTGCCTCATATCCATGGAATAATCATGATGACAAACAATCCGAAATTTCTTTTTAATCCTTACCTTCAGTTTGGTTAGGGTTCCCTTACGGTCATCGAATTGGTTAAGGAAAGAAAAACCTTATGCAAGAGTTGGTCTAGATGAGAACGACTATTAGGAATAAGTGATTAAAAAGTATAACCAATCCTTAGAAACTGCCTTAAATATCATAACACCCACACGAGAGGGCTATCACACTGATCGAAATTCATTTATTCAGTATCTGTCACCACTTCCAAGGAAATATTTTATCACCTCAGAATTTAAGGCTAATCATACGTGGATACCCCATAGTATGTCTTACTTGTGCGATCGGGAGTATAAGTTATGGTGGTATACCTATATACATAAATAGTTTGGTGAGGTCAAAATATATATATATATATATATATATATATATTATTTTTTTTTGAGGTATGAACACATATATACTTGCAAATAGATCTTTGTTATGAATTCAAAGATATCCACATCTCTTGTGGTTTTGCTTAGGTAAAGTCCTTTAATTCACCTTACTAAGTAACAAGGAAGGTCTGACATGGATTTAACGAAGTAATTAAGTTTAATGTCCTTAAAATAAAAGAGGAGAAATTTTTTTTTATGGCAATTTTAGGGAAACATTACAAGGGAGGCATTGACCCTCCCTAGTTTCACCTTGAAGAAAACCCTTACTTAGACTGAATGGTCATCACCTACCTATTCCCCTATTTGCAGTTACACTCACTCAAACCCTCTCTCAAAAATTCGTAAATTATCCTCCCCCGTTCTGGTTAGAAGTTGAGAGTTCGCATTTGGCTAAAGAAACCACATCCGCGAGGAAGTTTGAACATTGGGCACATTCATTCATTTCTGGATAAGGTTCATGCATCCCAGTTTTTCTTGCAATGTAAGGATAACAATCCCACTTTGGGTTTTGAGGTTGACGACTGTCCCTGTAATGGTATTTCTTATTTAAAACTTTCTACGGATTCAATCCTTGTTTACCATGTGTAACTACTTATCTTAGCTATGTTTAATTGATTCATTCTTAATGCATGTATATTGTGCATATCCCACTTTCTTTGATATAATTTACTTGGGTCTATTAATTATATCCTCGAGCTCAAAGCCCTGTTATTTCAAGGATGACTTCAGTTCATTAAAATTAACCCTCTAGTGATAGTAGGAATTGTTACACGTATAGTTTCTTTTGTTTTACCGTTTAACTGTTTGTATTAACATTTCTATGGAATTTTCTTTAATTTTTTATTCCTGTATTATTTATTTCTTTCCTTATTATTAGGTTCATGTATATAGGGTTTACTGTTATGAATATTTGAGAGATTGAATTCATGGTTTGGCTCACGCGTTAACCTTACAAATTTATCAAGGTCTGGAAAGAACAATACAATTTACGCTTGTTGAATTCCCAACCTTATACAAAGGTCACCTCTGTACAAATGTTTTGTGTACCAACTTCTCTTTAAAAGAAAAAAAATTGCCTATATACATGTGTATGTGTAAAAAATTCTCTTTAAAAGAAAACAAGACGCCTATGTACAACGGTCTATGTACAAACTTCTCTTTAAGCTTGACATTCATCCTAGGTTTAACTTCGGTGAACGAGGAAGGTCATTCGATCTGTGTCGAAGCATTCACGAAATTGCATAGAGTATCTCAAATTTCCTTTATTATGTTTTAACTCTGGACACAAGAAATGATTCATGCATAGTAGAAAACTTAACGAGTCCACTATGTGTTGTATCAGGAGATATATAACCAACTTCTCCTATCCTCCTGAATTTGTTATTCGTTTACAAGATTATGGAAATTAATTCAACCAAGTGTTGAAGTATGATAATGTTATAGTGTGTCATCTCACAGTTGACATTTCAACGATTTCTCCTTTAAAGTTACAAGAACGGTTCTTATCCATTAGCGTCTTGTGTTATGAATTCGTCTGATATGTTACTCTTTCACAGTTTAAAACTCATTGATTTTTACTGTGCATACATCATTTAATAACATGTAGATTATTATTGTTTATTTCTCTTGATTATTTAGTATCATTTGATAATATTTTATTTATATGGATCCAAAACCAATGATGGGCCTCTTGTATGCGAGGACCCATCAGGCTGGATATGTCACACTCCCTTCCTCTGGAGATGATTCCCGACTGTGCCTATTAACCCATGGCGAGGCCAAGATCACAGGTATAAGTTGGCCTTCTCTTGTTTAAATAAAATATTCCTTTCAAAAAGTTACAAGGACTTAGATGATTTATATACATTCATTTGTTAAATTATCGTATGGACTAATAAAATTTTCATACATTTCTTTACAAGTTGTAATCATCGCAACTCAGGATGAGTTGGAAAGGAAAGGAAAATGAAATCGAGTTCTGTTCCTCGGCCTCAAAGGAAGAGAGATCACATAATTTATCTTCTTTGTAAACTTTTACCAAGCAGATTAACATGGAAGAAAAATCATTGACTATATAGAGTGTAGCTGAAAAAAGATTTCTTTTTTGCAATTTATTTAAAGCATTATGGAACTTTATTAATAACTCATCATATTTTCAATGTGGACCTCTCCACATTTTGAGAAATTTTTATCCATCTCCCGGTTTCTTTGGAATTTATATTCTCACACTATAACATATATGTAAAACTTTGGAATTATACATGTATACATATATACTTACCTATCATATAATTATTTAAGTAATACACAAGCTTTATATGGCTATCCTATTCAGTTCTATCTATTTCATAATTATCAACATATTAGAGTACAGTTCTGTATAAGTTCGCATGTTACTTTACTATTCCAAATATACAGTAGAAAATGCACATTTTAATTTTTCCAAGAAAATAACAACATGGCAGTAAACATATATAAATTTAACCAGGAAAAACAGAAGGAACAATGAAGTTCCACCCAACCGTAGATATAATCATCCAAATTTACTTGATCCAGTCACCCCCAAGCGAGATCATAAATCCATAAGGATGAAAATATAATCCTTCCTATGAGAAAGTCTTTGTATTTCTGCAGTTACCTAACACATCAATTCTCAGAAAACAACTCCTCAGTTCTCTCGTTTTGAAAACAATTTCTTCCAAAGGTTCTTCCTCAGTTCCACGTGCTAAGAAACATTATGCCTCCTCACACATGTGTATTTATGAATTTTCTTAGGTCTTAGTCATTTTCCCAAAGATATTTGCCTCTTGGGAATTTTTCCAGCTTGGAAATCCATGATTTTCACGGTGTGTCAATCATCTAGATTGACTTCCAAAACATGTCCTTTCATGCTCATGGTTGGATTCATATTGTTCCCCACTCATGGATTCATAATCATGTCTTTTAACTTGGTTGTTCATTTTGTTCCCTTCTTTATCAATTAAATAAATATATCGTCTCTTACATCTATCCAGTAAATTCAAACACTTGGCAAGTCATTGTCTTGCACAATAATTAAATTAATAACAGACAAATTTTCCTACAAATTCGAATTTCAATTTTTTTAATTAACGAAATTTGTTATCGATCCAAATACATTATTTGAGGGTTATTACATACTCTCCCCCTTGAAATTAACATAGTCCTCAATGTTAATCACTTATTATGTTCTGGTCATCATTGGAATAGAGTTGGATATGTATTCCTCATGACATCCTCCAACTCCCAAGTAGATTGTTAAAGACTGAAGTGCTTCCATTCCACTTTTACCTGAAGAATGACCTAGTTTCACAACATTGTTTCTTTCTTGTCCAGAATGCGCAATCGTTCCACCTGGAACTCACCTTCTGCTTCCACATGTAGTAGGTTCCAATTAATTACATGGTTAGGGTCATGAACATACTTCTTAGTCAACGATATATGAAAAACATTATGTACTTTTAAATTTTTCGGTAATGCTAGCTGATATGCTACAATGTGAATGCATGCTAGCACTTCAAAAGGTCCACAAAACCTAGGTGCTAGTTTTGATCACTTCCCAAGTTTCAGGGAACTCTTTCTTTGCTTCACTCAGAGATAAACATGATCTCCAACACTAAATTCTTTATGTATTTGATTCTAATATGCGTAGCTATTTTGTCGGTCTTGTGCCACCTTTAAGTTTTGTTGAGCCTTTTTAACCATTTATTCCATTTCCTGTAACATGCATAGATGATTTTAGGGGCTAAATTTCGCAAATGGGCTAATTTTCCATGGTTTTTCCCAAAACAAGATTCACTATTTTCCATTTTTTCTAAAAATGATTTGTCCAAATTCCATAGAATAAAATTATTTTACCTTCAAAATTGCCAAATATTTATAGAAAGTATATTAAATCCTTGAAATTTGAATATTTTTACAAAACTATCGCCAAACATTTTACATTTTCATATTAAGGACTAGTAAGATTATCCCATATTTCTACATTTTAATATAAATTTCCATCCTTAAAATCATCCCTGGTAACATGTCTGGTCCAAACATGATCATTTCTACAAGATCATCCCAACTAATAGGAGTCGTACATTTCCTTCCATAAAAGATTTCGAATGGACTCATTTCAGCTAAGGATTGGTAGTCGTTATTGTGTGTGAACACTACTAAAGGTAACTAGTCTTCCTATTTTTCTAGTTTGTCCATTATGTACATTCAGAGCATGTCTTCAATAATCTGATTAATACGTTTGGATTTTCCATCTATCTCTGAATGGTAGCTGGTACTAAAGTTCAATTGTGTTTCAAGACCTGTAATTAATTCCTTCTAGAAACTTAAAGTGAACTTAACATCCCTGACAAATATTAATTACTTTGGTACTCCATGTAATCTAAAAATATCTTTCATAAAAATTTATGCAATATTAACAACTTTGTAAGTAGAGTTTACACGTATAAAATGTGTACATTTACTTAACTTATCCAATAATACCATAATTGAGTCATGTTGTCTTTCAGTTTTTGGAAAAATTGTGATAAAATGCATGAATATTACCTCCCATTTCCATTCTCGTATAGGGAAAGGATGCAATAATCTTGTAGGTTGTCGATGTTCCACCTTCACCTCTTGATATTCTAGACATTTCTCCAAGTAATCAGTTGTATCTGTTTTCATAGTAGGCCAATAAAACTATTTTCTTAGTGCTCAAATCGTTTTCTGATATCCAAGATGGCCTAAATAAGGCTTTTTATGGATTTAATTGAAGATGAGAAGTTTTAAATCCATTGAATTAGGTATATATATTCTGTTAATTTTCAGAACTCCTTCGTGGTCAATTTTGAAATTTGTCCCATTTATTTCTTCTTCACTTTTCATCAAATTTTTCTTTATTTTTACATATTCCTCGTCTCTTGTACTCTTGTACTTGCATATTTGATTTTATCATCGATATCATTATCCACTTTACTCACAATTATTTCATAAATGCCACCTGTCCTTTTTCCAAGTGCGTCTGCAATTTTATTTTCCTTTGCTTTAATATCTTTGATTTCAAAGTCAAATTCACTTAAAAATGCCAACCATCTTGCTTGTCGTGCATTTAATCCTTGTTTATTTAACAAGTACTTCATGCCATTTTTATTAGTTAGAATTAGAAACTTTATTCCTATTGAATAATGGCACCATGTTTTTAATGCATGAATCATAGAAGCTAATTCTAAGTCACGTGTCACATAGTTGCGTTTGTGATCTTTTAATTTTCGTGATTCATAAGCAATTGCGTGCCCTTCTTTTGATAATACTCTACCTAATTCTTCCTTACTGACATATGTACAAATAGTTAAATCTTTATAATGGTCATCTACTTTAAGGATTGGTGTAGTTGTTAATCATTCCTTTAGTTGATAAAAACTTTCCTGACACTTTTGTGACCATACAAACTTTATTCCCTTTTTCTGTAAAGATGTAATAGAAAAATAATTTTTCAAAATATTCTCAATGAACCTTTTGTAATATCATGTTATTCCCATAAATGATTGTATTTATGATACATTCGGGGGTCTAGGTCATTCTACAATTTCCTTTATGTTTTCGGAGTCTATTGCTATTCCATCCTCTAAAATAATATGTCTCAATTATTGTATCTTTTTCTCGTAAAAGTCACATTTTCTAAATTTAGCATAGAGTTGATGTTCTCGTCACATTTGTAGCACTATTTTTAGGCGTTCTTCATGTTCTTTTTCTATCTTTGAATAAATCAGAATATAGTCAATAAAATTAAAATAAACTTAACTAGATACTGACTGAATAAATTGTTCATTAGGCACATAAAAGTGGCTTGTGCATTTGTGAGTCCAAAAGGAATCACCACAAATTCATAATGTCCATATCGTGTCCCAAAAAATGTTTTGTTAATTTCCTCATTCTTAATTCTGATTTGATGATAACCAGAGATTAGATCAATTTTTTAGAATACTTTCGCCACTTCCACTTGATCAAACAAGTCATTAATTCTAGGTAGGGGATACTTATTTTTTATTGTCATTTTATTTAGCACTAGTACATATGACCAAATTTGTGATGGTTTTTCATTGATATTGCCACA
>JZKD02S1752313.1:95793-112434 GCA_000966675.3 Picea glauca | reverse complement strand
GCAAAATCATATGTTTCAAGCACTGGACATTGGGTACAAAAATTATGTTCTTGTACAACAGTATTCCATCTGTTTCCAATTTATAAATTTCCATCTTCTGTGGCATCTTACCCTACTACAGCTTGGCTACCAATTCTCTGTAATGCAGATCTGCATTTGTAGCCTCTAGAATTCTGCTTTTAATATCAGTCTGATACATGCTAATGGTTGTAGCATGTAATTCATGCACCCTCCTGCTGAGTGCATCAGCCACTTTATTCTCCTTTCCTTTGATATGCTTGATCTCAAAGTCGTACTCACACATAAATTCCAGCCACCTACTTTGTCTAGCGTTTAAGGTTGGTTGATCAAACAAATGTTTTAGACTGTTATGGTCTGTTCTGAGTTCAAACCTCCTTCCTATGAGGTAATGCCTCCATTTATTTAGAGCATGAACTATGGCTGCCAACTCCAAGTCATGGGTTGCATAGTTCTTCTCGTGCTCTTTTAATTTCCTAGACTCATAACAGATTATGAATCCATTCTGACTGAGGACTCCTCCCAGTCCTTCTTTGCATGCATCAGTGCATACTATGAAATATGCATTTGGATCTACAATCCTCAGGATTGGAGCACTAGTTAACAGCTACTTCAATCACTGGAAACTTTCCTCACATCCCTCTGTCTAGTGAAACTGCTTCCCCTTTCTTTGCAAGGAAGTGATAGGGTGAGCTATCTTGGAAAACGCTACAATGAATCTTCTGTAATAACCAGCCAATCCCATGAAGGACCTAACTTCCATTACATTCCTTAGCGTTGACCATTCTCTAATGGCTTCAATCTTTTCAGGGTCTACCGCTATCCCATCCTTCGAGATAATATGTCCTAAGTAATGGATCTGCTCCTGATAAAACGAGCACTTCCCTAGCTTGGCATACAGTTGGTTCTCTCTTAGCACCTGCAACACCATCCTCAGATGTTTTTCGTGTTCTTCTTCGGTCCTGGAATACACCAGAATGTCATCGAGGAAGACGATGAAAAACTTGTCTAGATAGTCCCTGAATACTCCATTCATCAAGCTCATAAAAACAGCGGTTGCATTTGACAATCCAAACGGCACCACTGTGAACTCGTAATGACCATACCTTGTTCTAAAGGTGGTCTTGTTGATGTATTCATATTTTATTCTTACTTGGTGATATCCCGATCTTAGATCTATTTTCGAAAAGATCTTTGCATCCTTCAACTAATCGAAGAGATCATCAATCCTCGACAGAGGATACTTGTTCTTCACCATTACTTTGTTCAATTGTCTGAAATCATTGCACAATCTCAGTGTTCCATCCTTCTTCTTTACAAATGGGAATGGGGCACCCCAAGGAAACACGCTTGGGCGTATATACCCCTTCTTCAGAAGTTCTTCAAGCTGCAGCTGCAACTCTTTCAGTTCTGGCGCACTCATCCTGTACAGAGCCTTTGACATTGGAGCTGCTCCAGACATCAAGTTCACAGAGAAATTGATATCCCTTTTCGGAGGTAGTCCAGGTAATTCCTGGAATACATCTTCAAACTCTTTAAGTACCTCATGATCCTCAATACTTGACACCTTATCCTTAGGTGTTTCCCCCACATGGGCTGCAAATAATTGACAGTCTTTTCTGTAGCACTTCTTCAGCTGCATTGTTGATACTTCTCTAACAGTAACAACTCTAGGAATTCCTCGGATAGCTTTCTAATTCCCTTCTTCATCTAAGCAAGTGAATGCCTTGTTCTGACAGTCCAATATGGCATGGTGCTGGTCCAACCAGTCCATCCCAATTAGACAGTCATAAGAGCCTAATGACAGAATGTTCAAATCGGCCTTCGTGCTCTGTCCATTCATGTCTACAGGACAGGACTTGACTAACTCCATGACTTTCCTCTTGGTTCCTGTAGCTAGCTGCACTAACCAAGACTTTTCATGTNTCTATATAACTATGGCTAGCCCCTGAATCAACTAAAATAGTAAATGGTTGGTTTTTTATCATACCTTCTACTTCAATCATGTGCGACTGATACTCAGCTTGCTTGTTGTCTAGGGTTGCGTAGATCCTTGGAATTCTACTGTCCATGTACTCCATTGTTTCAGCCCGCTGAACATTGTGGAGAACTCTTACTTTATCATTTTTGTGGAGGCAATCCCTGTACCTATGGTTTTCTTTACAACCCCAACATTCCATAGGTGGCGGCCTTGACATTTGCCCACCCACTTCAACCTTCCTGGGCTCTCTAAGAGACGGTTGTCCTTAAGGACTGTTTCTGAAAAAGGGTGATTTATTTCCCTTCTGCCTCTGTTCTTTCTTGAACTTTTTCTGGTCATCCCAAGCCTTCCGAAAGGTAGGCTTTTCTCTTTGTTGTTCAAATAAGAACTTCTCTCTTCTTATCGTTTCTTCCATAGTCTTTGGGTCATCATACTAAATCTTATCCCCAATAGGAGGTGGTAATCCACTCAGGTACCTATGAATCTTGACAGACTCATATTTGATGAACGAAACATACTTCAGTAATTCCAAGAACTTTTGTTCATACTCATCAATGGTCTGGTTGTCCAGCTTGAGTTCAAAGAACTCTTTCATCTTTCTGTCATAATATCTTTTAGTTAAGTATTTCCTCTTGAATTCTTTCCATGTGATGTCCCTTTCCCTGATGTGTTTCACCTACACAAGTTCATCCCACCACATGGATTCCTTTCCCTTCAATTGATACATGGAAACCATGCCCTCTGCATGAGAGGAATAATTCTGCAGTTGAAAGTATTTCCTCATACCAAGCAACCAAGTTTTATCATCTTTCTCCTTCTTATGTTCTCCATCCAATGTTGGAGGCTTGATCTTGTTCATTTCCCCTTTCAATTCATCCATCCCAAATCTCTTATGCTTTTTGGTAGGAGATGGGCTTGAACTACTCTGTGCTTCCCTACTGGAATGCTTTGGGGAGCGACGACGATGTCTGCTGACACTCCTTGATCTTATTTTCCTCTCAGGGGCCCTGCGACTCTCTGTCTTGCTTGAGTCAATCTCCTTTTCCAATTTATTTTCTATTCTTTCCAGACTCTTCAACATCCTTAAGTTGAATTCACCCTTCTTATCCCTGAATTTCATGAGCCTTCGGCTATCATCTCGGCGAGCCTGGGCATATTTCTGCAATCTTTCAATGATTTTCATCATATGTCCTTCCTTATCTATCTCTTTTCCTTTCCCATTAGAGTTTGATCCTTCGACTCCCAAGTTGACATTCCTTCCTTCTCTTTCATTCTTTGAATTGGAGGCAATCCGCACCTCTTCCATTCTCTGCTCTCAATGACAACCCTATTCGGTTCTGGCACTTGCTAAGCTTTTGCAAACACACGTGCAGACAACGGGGATTTGTCAAGTCGTCATTCTTAGCAAATTCCACACATTCAAAACCATTCTGATTTAAGAAAACGCTTTGACTTCGCAAATTTTCCGAGTTCTTCTCGGCTCTGTAATTTTTGGGTGATAGCTCCCTCTTTCTTAGCCCCTACCCTTGTAACCAAAGGTCGTGACCAAATGCTAGACTATTAGGTGCTACTCGAGATTTCGACCTTCGAAGCGTTTAAGGTACACACATCTATCTCTCGGAGTTTCGATTTACCAAATTTGCGTAAATCGGGAGGATTGACGGTCTATGTTTACCCAACATCCAACAGTTAAAAATCCTCTACGGTTCTTCCATCTTCGAATATTTCGATACTTCAAAACTTCGGGTTTTGAGGTTTCGGTAACTGGGATTTCGAAATGCAGCGACCCAAACCACTGGTCACTCCATTCCCCAAACTCCGATACACGATTTCTTGTAAAAGATCCAACGATCCTCGATGATTTGGATCCAATGGTCCAGATCTTTTCGGAGTTTCGTGAATCGGGAGTTCACGACGCAGGGACTCCAAATCTCTTGTCACTTCAATCCCTGAATTCTGATATGGGAATTCATGTATGAGATCAACGGCTATGAGNCATCTTCAAACTCTTTAAGTACCTCATGATCCTCAATACTTGACACCTTATCCTTAGGTGTTTCCCCCACATGGGCTGCAAATAATTGACAGTCTTTTCTGTAGCACTTCTTCAGTTGCATTGTTGATACTTCTCTAACAGTAACAACTCTAGGAATTCCTTGGATAGCTTTATAATTCCCTTCTTCATCTAAGCAAGTGAATGCCTTGTTCTGACAGTCCAATATGGCATGGTGCTGGTCCAACCAGTCCATCCCAATTAGACAGTCATAAGAGCCTAATGATAGAATGTTCAAATCGGCCTTCGTGCTCCGTCCATTCATGTCTACAGGACAGGACTTGACTAACTCCATGACTTTCCTCTTGGTTCCTGTAGCTAGCTGCACTAACCAAGACTTTTCATGTTTTCTTCTTATCAAATGCAAACTTTCTACCACTCTAGGGTCTATATAACTATGGCTAGCCCCTGAATCAACTAAAATAGTAAATGGTTGGTTTTTTATCATACCTTTTACTTCAATCATGTGCGACTGATAATCAGCTTGCTTGTTGTCCAGGGTTGCGTAGATCCTTGGAATTCTACTGCCCATGTACTCCATTGTTTCAGCCCGCTGAACATTGTGGAGAACTCTTACTTTATCATTTCTGTGGAGGCAATCCCTGTACCTATGGTTTTCTTTACAACCCCAACATTCCATAGGTGGCGGCCTTGACATTTGCCCACCCACTTCAACATTCCTGGGCTCTCTAAGAGACGGTTGTCCTTAAGGACTGTTTCTGAAAAAGGGTGATTTATTTCCCTTCTACCTCTGTTCTTTCTTGAACTTTTTCTGGTCATCCCAAGCCTTCCGAAAGGTAGGCTTTTCTCTTTGTTGTTCAAATAAGCACTTCTCTCTTCTTATCGTTTCTTCCATAGTCTTTGGGTCATCATACTAAATCTTATCCCCAATAGGAGGTGGTAATCCACTCAGGTACCTATGAATCTTGACAGACTCATATTTGATGAACGAAACATACTTCAGTAATTCCAAGAACTTTTGTTCATACTCATCAATGGTCTGGTTGTCCAGCTTGAGTTCAAAGAACTCTTTCATCTTTCTGTCATAATATCTTTTAGTTAAGTATTTCCTCTTGAATTCTTTCCATGTGATGTCCCTTTCCCTGATGTGTTTCACCTACACAAGTTCATCCCACCACATGGATTCCTTTCCCTTCAATTGATACATGGAAACCATGCCCTCTGCATGAGAGGAATAATTCTGCAGTTGAAAGTATTTCCTCATACCAAGCAACCAAGTTTTATCATCTTTCTCCTTCTTATGTTCTCCATCCAATGTTGGAGGCTTGATCTTGTTCATTTCCCCTTTCAATTCATCCATCCCAAATCTCTTATGCTTTTTGGTAGGAGATGGGCTTGAACTACTCTGTGCTTCCCTACTGGAATGCTTTGGGGAGCGACGACGATGTCTGCTGACACTCCTTGATCTTATTTTCCTCTCAGGGGCCCTGCGACTCTCTGTCTTGCTTGAGTCAATCTCCTTTTCCAATTTATTTTCTATTCTTTCCAGACTCTTCAACATCCTTAAGTTGAATTCACCCTTCTTATCCCTGAATTTCATGAGCCTTCGGCTATCATCTCGGCGAGCCTGGGCATATTTCTGCAATCTTTCAATGATTTTCATCATATGTCCTTCCTTATCTATCTCTTTTCCTTTCCCATTAGAGTTTGATCCTTCGACTCCCAAGTTGACATTCCTTCCTTCTCTTTCATTCTTTGAATTGGAGGCAATCCGCACCTCTTCCATTCTCTGCTCTCAATGACAACCCTATTCGGTTCTGGCACTTGCTAAGCTTTTGCAAACACACGTGCAGACAACGGGGATTTGTCAAGTCGTCATTCTTAGCAAATTCCACACATTCAAAACCATTCTGATTTAAGAAAACGCTTTGACTTCGCAAATTTTCCGAGTTCTTCTCGGCTCTGTAATTTTTGGGTGATAGCTCCCTCTTTCTTAGCCCCTACCCTTGTAACCAAAGGTCGTGACCAAATGCTAGACTATTAGGTGCTACTCGAGATTTCGACCTTCGAAGCGTTTAAGGTACACACATCTATCTCTCGGAGTTTCGATTTACCAAATTTGCGTAAATCGGGAGGATTGACGGTCTATGTTTACCCAACATCCAACAGTTAAAAATCCTCTACGGTTCTTCCATCTTCGAATATTTCGATACTTCAAAACTTCGGGTTTTGAGGTTTCGGTAACTGGGATTTCGAAATGCAGCGACCCAAACCACTGGTCACTCCATTCCCCAAACTCCGATACACGATTTCTTGTAAAAGATCCAACGATCCTCGATGATTTGGATCCAATGGTCCAGATCTTTTCGGAGTTTCGTGAATCGGGAGTTCACGACGCAGGGACTCCAAATCTCTTGTCACTTCAATCCCTGAATTCTGATATGGGAATTCATGTATGAGATCAACGGCTATGAGNTCAGCTCTGTAATTTTTGGGTGATAGCTCCCTCTTTCTTAGCCCCTACCCTTGTAACCAAAGTTCGTGACCAAATGCTAGACTATTAGGTGCTACTCGAGATTTCGACCTTCGAAGAGTTTAAGGTACACACATCTATCTCCCGGAGTTTCGATTTACCGAATTTGCATAAATCGGGAGGATTGACGGTCTATGTTTACCCAACATCCAACAGTTAAAAATCCTCTACGGTTCTTCCATCTTTGAATATTTCGAGACTTCGAAACTTCGGGTTTCGAGGTTTCGGTAACTGGGAGTTCGAAATGCAGCGACCCAAACCACTGGTCACTCCATTCCCCAAACTCCGATACACGAGTTCTTGTAAAAGATCCAACAATCCTCGATGATTTGGATCCAACGGTCCAAATCTTTTCGGAGTTTCGTGAATCGGGAGTTCACGACGCAGGGACTCCAAATCTCTTGTCACTTCAATCCCTGAATTCTGATATGGGAATTCATGTATGAGATCAACGGCTATGAGCCTCCCCTGATCCGACAGTCTAGATCTCTCCTAAGCTTACACCTATCAAATATCTTCATCCCTAACTTCCTCTCTAGTTGGTTGGATCCGATGGCTCATGGGATTTCGGCACTTCTTCCCGAAAGAGCTCCACTGTCTAATTCTACCCTTGTTAATCTCTTTCGATTCGGGACTTGGAGTGACCAAGAATTTGGCCTGCGCTCCAAGTTCACAATCCCTGAATTCACAAAATGATCCAATGGATCAAACCAACCACGATCAATGACCCACATTTATTATGGATCCTAGGGTGGCGAGTTTCTCCATACACTAACCACCTTGCAACTTCTGGCTATCTTACGGTCCTCGCAATTTCACGAGTTCTCCACAGAGAATTATGATCATCCAACTCTGCTTCTCAAGGACTTCTGGCCAATGACTTGGTACCCTCCTTCTAAAATTTCATCTACTTGATCCAACGGTCCTGATTCCCCATGATATGATGACTCAGATCTCATCGGCATTTCGCGTATTGAGATTTCGTGTGTCACGAGGTCGAAAGATTTTCCAACTTCATCCTCCCTATTCCCGAATTGTCGATTTCTTCCTGGACAATTAACGGTCCATATCTCTCTTAGATCAACGGTTGTGATCCAATTGTGAATTCGTGTTTCGTGAATTCTCGCAAACTCACCCTTAGACCATTTCAAGTCACGAGTCAGCGAAAGGCTGATCGCTCTCCACGCGTCTTTTCCGATGGACTGTCCTGACGAATTCTGGATTTCACGTATCGCGATTTCCACACTCCTGTGCAACTCCAAAGAGTTTTAAACCTTGTGCACGTTCTCCAGATTTGACGGTTGTGAGGGTTCTCCTTTCCTCCCGAACAGATTCTATGGCTCCAACACTTCTGGTGTGGATTTCTCTCTCTCCCTGTGGCCATATACCACACCAGCTACAGTTTTATAACACCGCTACACCTCCTGAGATTTGTAACACAGTCAAGTAGTCCGTTGGCGCTTAGAAACATTCTGAGGTCTGAAATTAGTCCTCCAGACACAATTTCTTCTCAAAACCTTGGTCCAAAGACCACTTATCCGGCCCATCTAGGCTCAACGTTGAAACTAGGCTCTGATACCATACTGTAACATTCCCCCACCATCAACCCCATGGTCGGGCCAACATTACTACGCGGAAAAACACTATTGTAACATATTATGCATTCTTATGAAATACAATTGCTTAATTACAGTTAAACACAACATAAGCACATTAATATCAGAATACATGTAAACATTGCTAGAATCACAGGCATGCATATTAAATTGAAATTATACGCATGTATATACTTATCTTTTAGACTGGATGTAATTCACCAACTGCATGTAGACCTCCCATGAACCTCCCAGCCTTAGACCGCGTTGCTCATCACTCTCAGCAGTAGGTCACCCCCGAGCTGGGACTAAGCTCCATCGGGTAGGGATTCCTAGGCTAGGAAGGGAATACAGGAAGACACACAGTCACAGGAGAAGGATTCTCTCCCAGGAGCCACTTATGCCCACTGCCCATAGACTCTCATTCCCCACATGTCTGTCCCACCCCAGGAGTATACACCTTCACTGTCACCAAGACAATCCATCGGCTGCTAACCTCCCTTCCCTTGGGCTTCAGCAACAGACCGGACCGAAAGTATCCGAGCTCTGTGGCAGTTATAGGACTCCTTCTAGGAGTTCTCACTTCCTCTGTGCACTCTCTCACCTGGAGAGAGTTGCTCACAGACTGGATAACCTGCCTCTTCAACAACAATCACCTCCCTCACACTGGCTAGCAAGCCACACACAGTCCAGCACTGCATGGCCACAACAGTCAATTGGGAAAATGGGTATGGACACCTGAAACGGAAACGATCAGCGCTAAATCATAGTGCAGCTCTGCGATTACAGGATGCGTTAAGATTTTCGGCAAGCAACACAGGATGCACGACTCAACAATTACGGGACATTCGGTTCTCCCAACTAGCAATAAGGAACAGACTCACTGCTTTGGTTTCAGAAATGCGTAAGGTGTACAGAGGTTCAATCACAAAGGCCAAACGCGTACAGATGGAGGATGGAGGAATTGGAAGGTCGAACCCCGGATTCAGGTGATGGTTGGAGAAATTCCCACCCCACTCCTACGCAACAGTCGATGGAATGGCAAGAGAACCCCCAACACGGCTCATTTCCTGGGTTAAATCACATGCGCCTGGGTTGACACATGTCGCCCATGAAGCTGCATGCATCCCTCCCAAAGAACTTAGGACAAAACATAGATTTCACATGGCTTTTGGGATAATATTAAAATATTATTCCCAATGACTTAATCCCCTAGGCTCCACACTTAGCCTCTCTTTCCAACCTTCCAGCCCCTAATCCCTTACCCAGTTTTTGTGGAAGCTTAGTCCCCCATCACTCATTCATTGTGGTCAGTCTACACACAAAGATGTTTTGTATTAATACTGTGCATAATTACATGTACAAAAATTAGGCTCCTGGCCTTCAACACTTAAGCGCCCTGGCTTAATAACACATAAGCCCACTAGCTTATATAACTTGGCTCACCAGCCTTATAAACTTGAATTATAGTTCATAAACAAGTTTTATACTTCACAGACATGATTTACAATAGGGCTCAGCCTTGGGGACATTACACAAATGGACCACACTGTGACAATAAAGAGACCAAGTAGTGTCAAATTTCACAAATATCTTCCATACCTTGCACACCAAGATGGGTATCAAATATTCAGAGCAACATATGTTGCTCAAGTATCACGGTGCTCTGCATAGATACATCTAGACTGAAATGGAATTTATGGACATCTCATTCTTGGGCGCAGCCTACCGATATGCCGTCAAAATCGAGCAGAAGCTCAAACAAAAGACGCAGAAATTTGGGCCCGGGAACCCCTCACAACAAAATCCAGGAAAGGGTGGCCCCAACCCACATAACAAAGGAAAGAGAAAATATGGACAGTATCACAACAACCAGTCCAAGCCGAAAGAAAAGAAGGACATTAGAAAGACAAAGAAAGACACTGGGAAGTGGTGTGACTTTCATAAGAGCCCTTGGCATAACACTGTTGACTACCACTCAAAGTAGTCATTGGTGGCCTAAGTGAAAGCCTATGAATCATATGCGAGTTTTGACTCTGGGTCAATACCAAAAAGGGGAAGATGGATCATTGATGCATAACCCAGTGTCACCATTGCTACCACCAAGCTCCAGCCTGGTGAACCAGATAAGCCAGAAGAAGGAGAGTGCCTCTTCCATTCACAGATGTGGGTAAAAGGCACCCCGCTGCACTTCATTGTTGATAGTGGTAGCCAGAAGAACCCCATATCAGTAGAGGTTGTCAAGCGGTTGGCCCTGCTGATAATGTCGCACCCACAACCCTACACCATTGGATGGCTCCACCAAGGAAGAAATCTCCACGTCAGTCAACAATGTTGACTGTCATACGACATCAATCCCTTCAAAGATAAGGTATTGTGTGATGTTTCTCCTCTTGAAGTTTGTGATGTTCTTTTGGGCCAACCTTATTTATGGAAACACCATGTTGTATATGAGTCTAGGCCTCGTAGTGTTATTATTACTTTGAAAAATAAATTGTACAAGATACCCGAGGCAGTCCCACCTAGTGTTATTTCCTTGATCTCTTCTAAGCAATGCAGGAAGGTCATCTCTTAGACGAAGAATTTTGTCTTCTTTGTGATTCTCCCTCATAATGAGAAAAAGATCACAGCCATGTCCAGGGTCTCTGTGACCGACCTCTCCACACAGCAGAAGCAAGTAGATAAGGTCGTGGAAGAATACTCAGATATCTTCTCCTCACCTATCGGGGTACCTCTACACTGCCAGGTCAAGCACCCCATCGATCTGACCCCAGGCGCACCGCTACCCAATGGGCCATTCTATCATCGCTCTTTGTTAGAGAATGAGGATATCAAGTGACAGATCCAAGAACTACTCCACAAGGTGCACATCTGTCCCATCTCATCACCTTGTGGGAGCCCAATCGTGCTGGTACAGTAGAAATATGGAACCCGACGACTCTGCATTGATTACCAAGCTCTGAATAAAATCACAGTCAGAAACTGGTACCTAATTCCCCAAATCGACGACCTCCTTGATCAAATCATAGGGGCCAAATACTTTAGTAAGATTGATCTGAAGTCTGGCTACCACCAGGTCCCTATAGAACATATAGACGTATGTAAGACCGCCTTCAAGTCAAAGGAAGACCTTTTTGAATGGTTGTTCATGCCCTTTGGTTTGACAAATTCTCTAGCCACTTTCATGAGGATGATGGATGATATCCTGTGACCATTCACCAATACATTTGTAGTGGGGTATCTGGATGAAATTCTCATTTACATCAAGACTTAGGCTGAACACTTGCAGTATATTCAGCAGGTTCGGCACACCCTATGACAGCACAAGCTATACGCCAACTTGGAAAAATGCTCCTTTGGCATGGACATGATCCATTACTTGGGCTACATCGTTGATCAACATGGAATACATGTGGATCTAGCCAAGATCCAAGTCATTCGTTACTAGCTAGTCCCAACCACACTCACTGAGCTTCAGAGCTTCTTGGGCCTTGCCAATTTCTACCGCAGGTTCATGTTGGGATTCTCCCATATTGCATGGGCCCTCAACCAAATAACCAGGGGTGGTGGTAAGGAAAAATTTGCGTGGGGATGGTCCCAACAACAAGCGTTCGATGATTTGAAGCAGCGCTTGTGCTCAGCCCCAGTACTTTCACTACCAGACCTGTAGCATCCCTTTGAGATTGAGACAGATTCTTCAGGCTATGTTGTGGGCATCGTTCTCACTCAACACGACCACTATGTGGCCTATCATAGTGAGACACTATCAGATGTTGTCTGTAAGTACCCTATTACGACAAAGAAATGTAATCCATTATGCAAGCCTGTCATCAGTGGAGACATTACATTCTTGGGAAGGAGACTATCATCCACACTGATCATAAGCCACTGCAATTCATGGAGACACAAGGAAAATTGCAGAATGACCACCATCAAAAGTGATCCATATANAAAGGGGAAGATGGATCATTGATGCATAACCCAGTGTCACCATTGCTACCACCAAGCTCCAGCCTGGTGAACCAGATAAGCCAGAAGAAGGAGAGTGCCTCTTCCATTCACAGATATGGGTAAAAGGCACCCCGCTGCACTTCATTGTTGATAGTGGTAGCCAGAAGAACCTCATATCAGTAGAGGTTGTCAAGCGGTTGGCCCTGTTGATAACATCGCACCCACAACCCTACACCATTGGATGGCTCCGCCAAGGAAGAAATCTCCACGTCAGTCAACAATGTTGACTGTCATACGACATCAATCCCTTCAAAGATGAGGTATTGTGTGATGTTTCTCCTCTTGAAGTTTGTGATGTTCTTTTGGGCCAACCTTATTTATGGAAACACCATGTTGTATATGAGTCTAGGCCTCGTATCGTTATTATTACTTTGAACAAGAAATTGTACAAGATACCCGAGGCAGTCCCACCTAGTGCTATTTCCTTGATCTCTTCTAAGCAATGCAGGAAGGTCATCTCTTAGACGAAGAATTTTGTCTTCTTTGTGATTCTCCCTCATAATGAGAAAAAGATCACAGCCACGTCCAGGGTCTCTGTGACCGACCTCTCCACACAGCAGAAGCAAGTAGATAAGGTCGTGGAAGAATACTCATATATCTTCTCCTCACCTATCGGGGTACCTCTACACTGCCAGGTCAAGCACCCCATCGATCTGACCCCAGGCGCACCGCTGCCCAATGGGCCATTCTATCATCGCTCTTTGTTAGAGAATGAGGAGATCAAGTGTAAGATCCAAGAACTACTCCACAAGGTGCACATCTGTCCCATCTCATCACCTTGTGGGAGCCCAATCATGCTAGTACAGTAGAAATATGGAACCCGGCGACTCTGCATTGATTACCAAGCTCTGAATAAAATCACAGTCAGAAACTGGTACCTAATTCCCCGAATCGACGACCTCCTTGATCAAATCATAGGGGCCAAATACTTTAGTAAGATTGATCTGAAGTCTGGCTACCACCAGGTCCCTATAGAACATATAGACGTATGTAAGACCGCCTTCAAGTCAAAGGAAGACCTTTTTGAATGGTTTTTCATGCCCTTTGGTTTGACAAATTCTCTAGCCACTTTCATGAGGATGATGGATGATATCCTGTGACCATTCACCAATACATTTGTAGTGGTGTATCTGGATGAAATTCTCATTTACATCAAGACTTAGGCTGAACACTTGCAGTATATTCAGCAGGTTCGGCACACCCTATGACAGCACAAGCTATACGCCAACTTGGAAAAATTCTCCTTTGGCATGGACATGATCCATTACTTGGGCTACATCGTTGATCAACATGGCATACATGTGGATCTAGCCAAGATCCAAGTCATCCGTTACTAGCTAGTCCCAACCACACTCACTGAGCTTCAGAGCTTCTTGGGCCTTGCCAATTTCTACCGCAGGTTCATGTTGGGATTCTCCCATATTGCATGGGCCCTCATCCAAATAACCAGGGGTGGTGGTAAGGAAAAATTTGCGTGGGGCTGGTCCCAACAACAAGTGTTCGATGATTTGAAGCAGCGCTTGTGCTCAGCCCCAGTACTTTCACTACCAGACCTGTAGCAGCCCTTTGAGATTGAGACAGATTCTTCAGGCTATGTTGTGGGCATCGTTCTCACTCAACGCGACCACTCCGTGGCCTATCATAGTGAGACACTATCAGATGTTGTCTGTAAGTACCCTATTACGACAAAGAAATGTAATCCATTATGCAAGCCTGTCGTCAGTGGAGACATTACATTCTTGGGAAGGAGACTATCATCCACACTGATCATAAGCCACTGCAATTCATGGAGACACAAGGAAAATTGCAGAATGACCACCATCAAAAGTGGTCCATATACTTGCAGCAATTCCACCTCAACATCAAGTATAAAATAGGAAGCACCAACCATGTCACTGATTTCCTAAGAAAACTGTGAGTCGCGGCACTCACCACGGTACTAGACACTTGCGGCCATGAGACCTCTGGATGGTCCCAACTCTATGAGACAGACCCAGACTTCGCCACCATCTACCAAATGTTTGGTGCAAACGAAGTTGTCGATAACTTCCATCTTCAAGATGGGTTGTTGTGTCGTCTGGGCCATATATGTGTTCCATCAAGCGAGTGAGTGAAGCTGATCTAGGAAGCCCACTACAGTCAGGTGGTAGGACACTTCAGCGTCGAAAATACAGTGGTGATGGTACAAAAACATTTCTACTCGACGAAACTTCAACGGGAGGTCAACAAGTATATCATGTCCTGCACTGTCTACACTATTACCAAACCGACCACTAAGAAACAGGGCATGTACACCCCTCTTCCTACTCCCGACATGCCATGGGAATCCATATCAATGGACTACATGTCGGGCTTCCCATCCACCAAGTGGGGAAATGATTTTGTTTTTGTGGTTTTTGATCACTTTTCTATGATGGCGATTTTGGTTGCCTGCAAGAAGAGCATCACAATAGAGGCCACTGCCAAGCTCTTCTTTAAATGAGTCTAGGTGCATTTTGGAATCACACAAACCATTGTCTCAGATCGAGACATTCGATTTCTCATCACATTATGGTCGAGTCTCTAGTCACTACTGGACACCAAGCTCACCAAATCCACGACCTTCCACCCCCAAAAAGATGGCCAAACCGAGGTTGTAAATCAAATGATTGTGCATATCCTTCGCATGTATAATTCCAAGCACCCTCACACATGGGATGAGATCCTTCCCTATGTCTATCATAGCTACAACCGATCCTTTCATAGCTCAACCGACCATAAACCCTTTCAGTTGGGGTTGGGATTCCAACCATTGGGTCCCATAGATGTTGCACTTCCCCTTGTGGTCACCTCGACTGACTCATTTCCTGCTCCAACTAAAGCCAACAAAGCCACCCCGTTCATTGAGAAGATCCATCACATCCACCAACAGGTTCAGGATATCCTACAGAAGTCCAATGACAAGTACAAGCAGTACCATGATCAACATCAGGTGCCACATAATTTTTAGGTGCGTGAAAAATTTTGGTTGCACTTGCAGAAAGAACACCTTACAGGACCACATTGGAATATTCGCCCACTCCATTATGGGTCGTAAACCATCACCAAGGATGTGGGGGATACATATTTTGAGCTCAACATTCCTCCTTTCCTTGGCCTGCACCTAGTGTTCAACGTGGATCTCCTTCGCCCTTATTTCCCACCATTATTGGACACCTTAGAAGTAGTAGAACAATTGACACCAACAGATCTCAACCCCAACTGCATAACACATGCATCCATTGATCATATTTTGGACACACATATCAAGGGAACTCGACAACAAAGGATCCATCTTTATCGAGTCGTCAAAGCAGAGCAACTCCTGCACCAAGGCAAGTGGCTCACCCGGGGCCAAATTTAGCAGAAATTTCCTCATCTGATGGGGGAATTCAACGCAATGGAGACCATTGCTTCCTAAGGAGGGAGGATTGATCCAGGTTTATATTGGTGGCCACCCACCTTTTCCAACTGGCTCAAAACAGTTTTCTGGCAATTTTGATAATTTACTATTTTTAATAATTTTTTGGGTCCTGAAACTTTCGGAGTTGTTTTGAGGCCCTAAATGATTTCTTTTGGGAAAATGGAGAGAAACACAGATGTTCCTTATATGTTTAGACCAAAATTAATCTCCTCGATGATACCTTTCCAATGGGCTATCATGCGCCTAAAACATAGATCGTATGCAAAAGTTACGACCTTGGGAAGTTGATGTACTAACTTACCCAAATGGGGCCCACATGACTTTTGGCGCTTCATCTCCTAGGGTTAGGTTTTTGTATGTCTAGGGTTTTTGGCATTCCTGTTTATTGTAAAAAGGCCTTCATAGCCTCATTGTAATCATCTTCTTGCGAATGAGCACATTCATCACATCTCTTCTCAGAGATAATCCACCACCATTCCAGCAAGCTTGTTTTCCACTACATTTTACAGTTTCATCTTATTTCCTTATTGAATAGAAAACCAGTTTTACTGTATCTCTGTTATTTTGTGTTAAGCACATGTTAATAATCTATATTCATTTTATTATTTTCATAAAATCCGGATCACTTCTTGATCTGGTATTTAGCACTGTAAACATTAACCTTTTGAGCTAGACATGCACAATAGAGATGGCATTCTAGGTTTCACACTTTTATTTAGCATGGCTTTTAGTTTATTCTTTACTACTTTGTTATATCCATTTGTATGTTTAGCTAATGGAGATGCATTGGAAGTAGAAATGTCCATTTCTTTTAGCCTTGGATTGTACCAAACAATGTTTGTGCTATATGGGACCATCACACCACATTGACTTAGATATACATATCTACTCCACATACCATCTCCTATATTTGATCATCCATTTGAGAGATGGTATGTGGAGTATATATATAAATCTAAGTCATGATCATCCATCTTAAGATAAATATGTGTTATGTGTTATTCTAACAATTCTTAAAAATTATTTGTGAATTCATTGTACAATGAC
>JZKD02S1752313.1:67081-84466 GCA_000966675.3 Picea glauca | reverse complement strand
CAATGAAGCCTTGCTTCTTGAGTCATGTGAAGGGTATGACCATGTAAGTTGGATATGGAAGAGTGTATGACCATGAAGGTGGGAGGAAATTGTTCAATAAGTTGTGTGTTAGGTAAAAATGTTGTAACATTGCAACGAAGCCTTGTTTCTTGAGTCATGTGAAGGGTATGTCCATGTAAGTTGGATATGGAAAAGGGTATGACCATGTAAGTTGGATATGGAAAATGTGCATGGTTAATGATTTCACATTTAATAAGTTTTAAGAAATTTCATAGGAGTATATGACACATATCTTTACAATAATAGATAGAATGGCCAGTCTATGATATATGTAAAACAAAGATGAAGCAACATGTCACCTCAGATAGCATTTGTTATTTTATGCAACAAAAAGGCCAAATAAGTGGGTGATATCTATGCATGAAATGTAATGACAAACTATATATATAAATAATGATAAAAAAAACTCAAGAATTAACTCAAATCAGGACCATGTAAAAGAGAGAATGCTACAAGACCATGGCTATACAAGCATCTAAAAATATGAAAAGATAGAAGCACAACGTAGCATAGGAATACCCTTATCATGAAACAAGGTTACACACCACCACTCACAAAACCTAAGAAGGAAATATCATCAAGCAAAACAATATCTAGAAATTGTTGCTTTCTTGTGTGAAGATTCAATTTGAAAATTAAAGAAACTAATAGCAATGCATGCAAAACAAATGAATGAGTTGGGATTTGCATTTCCATTTTCCAAACAAGGAAGAATGAACAACCATACGAAACAAGCAAAAAATGGGAATGAAACTAGTGATCTACCCTCCACTGAAGAAAATTGAACTATTCTAAGGATTGCCTCTCTTCTCAAGTTAAAAACCATGACTTCATGTTGAAATACACCAAAGCCCAACTACCCACCATTGAATTTACACCATGTGCACAAGGAGAACAATGTAAACTTGTTATATCAACCCAACACTAATTGCAACCAAATCTAGGTAGCATAAAACCAACATCGACCAACACAATGTGTTAAGGACCTAACCTCCCTAACCCCTCAGGTAGGTATAATAATATATTTTCCATGTAATAAAGACCAATATTAATAAGGCCTAGTAAGAAGAACTAATAGAAGCTTCCGCTTCTAGAAGATCTTCATCTAGATTGTTATTTTGGTAGATAGATTTAGTATAAATAGGAGTCAAGGGTATGTAAAGTCTTGTCTTGAGAATTATTGTAATAGAGTGCTACTCTGCTAGAGGTTTCCCCCTCAAAAAAGGAAAGTGAACATTGTTTCATATCAATAAAGGTATTATTTTGGTGTTGTGGTTTCATCTATTGTGTTGCTCCATTGTTATTGTCTGCGATATTTCTATTTTTGGCTATTATAATAGATCTGGTACCTTACAAGTGGTATCAGAGCACTTTCCTTGGCAGAAAATTGTGGGTTATTTTTTCAAGTTAGAGACGTATTCCATCATCTTAAAGATACAAAGATCTGTCGTTCAACACATAAATCTGTGGTTGGGGAATCATACATGTAGGAAATACAAGTGGTACTTAAGCACACATTGTTGGCCACCCTTGTAACCCTTGTTGGTACCCCTTCGAGTGATAGCACATCAAACAACACATGTATACAGATCGACATGGATATCCCGAAGCACTCTGTAGATAAACCAATCGACTACCTTACTACTATAGTGCCACCGAGAAAAACACTCAGGAAGATACTCTCTAGTACTTGGGTAGTCGGGTAGTATGGGTAAGGGCATGGTCTAGCTTCCTTAGTTGGTTCCATGAGATATTGGTCCGAGTACTACTATTGGACCCCACACATATATCAGAGAGCTATAGCACAGGGCAAACCCTTGTCTGTAGAAACCCTTAATACCCTAACCCTTGGGATGGAAACAAAAACAGAATAGGCGAGATCTATTATCGTGCAACTTTACCTCCTGCATTTTGGTTGTGAAATTCCTACACATTTTTTCCTGTTAAGAATTTGGGCCTTTCAACACTGCAATATTCTTTAGATCAAAGTATAACTCCTGAGGAAGTCTGGATCCTTCCTGCACCATTATTTGAGCCCTATCCCATTGGATTTCTCTCTTCACCCTAATCATAGTCATACCTATCATTTTTCAGCAATTTTGTTTTTTGTGGACCCGACCCCCTTCCGATCCCCTTATTTGGGACTTACCCCTTTGGATTCCGCTCATTTCACTGATCATCATGATACCCTTCATCCATAACCACTTTTATATGTGATCCCACCCGTCCCCTTCTGGTTCCCCCCTTCATCATGGCCCACACCTGTAGCCAAGACCTTGAATCCTGCCTCAATACCTGGTCCTTTGATTTCGCAAAGGCCCAGAAGGAAGTGCGACAACTCAATGCCAATATTACCACCATCAATAAAAAAAATGCATTCCACCATAGACGCAAAAATGGAAACCTTGAAACATGACCTCTCTACCCAACTTGAATCCTTCGCTGGACAGATCTGTGCCAAGCCGAATATTACTAGAGACCTTACCTCCTCTAACCCACCTTTGCACCATGAAGGTGAAACTTCCCCCAATTCTCATAATTTTCATCCCCATCACTTTCAGCGTGACCTACTCCTTCTGCGAGTGGATGTGAACTAATTTGAAGGCTCAGGTCCCACCGTCTAGGTAACTCAAATGGAACACTATTTATCTTTGTACAACATTATAGATGAGTTGGCCAAAATCCAGTATGGTGTTTTCCATCTAGATCAAGAACGTTGAAAATGGTGGCAATGGAGAAAAAATGTCCTCTAAGGGTATGTGTCTTGGACAAAATTTGTTATAGAGCTTTATGAATGCTTTGACACTAACCATGGATGATTTTAGGGGCTAAATTTCGCTCATGGGTTAATTTTCCATGTTTTTTCCCCAAAAAAGATTCGCTATTCTAAACATGATTCACCCAAGTTCTATAGGATAAAATTATTTTACCTTAAAAATCGCCAAAATTTTATACAAAGTATATAAAATGCTTTAGAAATTTGAATATTTTTACAAAAATATTGCCAAACATTTATATTTGTCATATGATGGATTAATAAGATTCACCAAGGTTTCTACATTTTAAAATAAATTTCCATCCTTAAAATCATCCCTGGAACTGAGACCCACCATTTAGGTCGTTTAACAAAGTTGAAACAATATGGCATAGTGGAATACTTTATAACTTCTTTTGAGTGATTGGATTTTCGCATGGAGAGTATGTCTAATGCTTTTTTCCAAGAATTCTTTGTCAGTGGCCTCAAGGATGAGATTTGTGCCCACATCCTCATGGATCACCCCTAGAGTTGGGTGGAAGCTACTAAAAGAGCTAAGGAAGAAAAACATGTTGTCTGTTCTCAAACTAGAAAACCATCCTTTATTCCTCACCCTAAACCAGTCAATCCCGCTCCTCCTTCCACTCCACTAAAGATACAAAAATTGAACCAGGAAGAAATGGTCGAACGACAATTCAAGGACCTTTGTTATAATTGTGATGAAAAATATTTTCCTCAGCAAAAGTGTAAGGAACCAAATATTTTTATGGCCATATCTGAGGATGTTTCTAAAGAAGAGGTCAAGGATCCCCCTATGGTCGAGTCACCTAAACCCACTGACCTGACTCCACCCCAGACCCCCCAAAAGTTGAATTGGTCATTTCCCGGAATGCTCTCATTGGCTTCTCTACTCTCCAAACCCTCAAGATAATTTGTTACATTAAGCATGGAAGGTCATCATCCTCGTTGACAATGACAACACCCATAATGTTTTTCATCGCTGCATTTCCCAAGAAACTAATTTCTATATCTGAGCAGTCAACAACTTTCAAATCATGATTTCCAATGGCGGGTCCATGAAATGTGGGGGGCATTGTGAAAATGTGTGTCTCCAAATTGGTCAGTACCACATGAAATATCATATTTTTTCTATCGACATGGGTGGTTGTGACATTGTGTTGGGTGTTGATTGGTTAAGGAATCTGGGCCCCATTCTCATGGATTTTAAGGAATTAACCATGTAATTCAACCAAGAGGGACAACCGTATAAGTTCCAAGGAATCACAACAAATTCCCCTGAGATCATCAGTTCCCATTGCATGGAAAAACTCCTAAAAAAGGTCATTCTGGTATTATTGCACAATTCCATTCCATTCATGCCACTATGAGACCCTCTATGCCTCCTGACATCCAATCCATCCTCTCCAAACATCAAGATATTTTTTCCAGTTCCCAGGGACTTCCTTCTTCCCATGGTGTTCATGATCATTCCATTCCCCTCATCCCCGACAACCTTCCTCCCAATTTTCACCCCTATCATCATCCCTCTTCCTGAAAAAATGAAATTGAGAAATTTTTTCAAGAATTTCTTCCCGTAGGCATTATCCATCCTAGTACTAGCCATTAATATTCTCTCGTGGTCATGGTACTTAAGAAAGAAGGATCTTGGCGCATGTGTCCTAACTTTTTCTTCTTCAACAAACTCACCATCAAAGAAAAAATTCCCATTCCTGTCATTGATGATGTCTTGGATGAATTAAGTGGTTCCTAGTTCTTTATTAAACTTGATCTTCATTCTGACTAACACCAGATACATATGAAAGTGGAAGAGATTCCTAAGACTGCATTCTAAACTCATGAGGGCCACTATGAGTTCTTGGTCATGCCCTTTGGCTTGTGCAATTCTCCCTCCATCATTTTTTCTTAGTTTTATTTGATGATATTCTCATCTATAATAAAACCTGAACAACCCATATTTCTCATGCGGATCGAGTTCTTCATCTACTCTCTCAACACCAAATTTTCTTCAAACAATCTAAATGTGATTTTGGAGCCTCAAAAGTTGAGTACGTGGGCCATATTGTTGGAAATTTGGGTGTCATGGTGGATCCTAAGAATATTGAATCTATGCAAGATTTTCTTTTCCCTAAGACTCTCAAAATATTGCATGGTTTTCTAGGTTTAACATACTATTGTCACAAGTTTGTTAAGAATTATGGAAAGATTATGGCGCCTCTCACTACTCTCCTTAAAAATAATTCTTTCACTTGGAATCCAACAATTGATTATGTGCACCACTCCTATCCTGGTCCTTCCTAACTTCACAAAGACCTTTTTCCAGGAATGTGATGCTTCTGGGAGAGAAATTGGAGTTTTCCTTATGCAATATGGCCGACTGTTGGCCTTTACCAAAAAACAACTATCAGAGAGACATTTGGGCCATTAAATCTATGAAAAGGAAATGATGGTTATTTTTCATGCAATGGATCTATGGCACCCTTATCTATTGGGGCAATGCTTCTAAATTAAGACAGATCATCAGAGCCTCAAGTATTTTCTGGAGTAACGTCTTTCATCCTCGAAGAAAAAAAATGGGTGACAACGATGTTTGGATATGATTATGAGATCATTTACAAGAAAGGAAAAGACAATGTGGTTGCTAATGCTCTTTCAATAAAATATGAAGATGAAAGGTCCTTTTTTCCCCTTTCCTTCATTGTACAATATTGGCTCCAAGATGTTCGCTAGGAATGGCTGCAAGATACCAAAATTTTGTGTTTGATCTAGCAATTGCAAGCCAATTATTCAATTTCCCCAGGGTACTCTTGTCACAATGATGAGCTTTACTACAAAGGCCTTCTGTATTTAAGTAAACATTCGTAACTTAAATCCACGGTGCTTTATGAGATTCATGCCACACCCATAGCTAGGCACTCGGGGTTTACCAAAACCTATGATAGGGTCAAATGTTATTTTTTATGGGATGGTATGAAACATGACGTTCTCACTTTTGTGGTGGAATGTGATGAATGTCAATGTAACAAGGGAGAAATAATCAAAGTCGCTGACACAATAAATCCAATTCTAATTCCAACCTCTATTTATAGGGACATCTCTATGGATTTTATTGTTGCCTTACCTAAATCGAGCAATAATTCAGTCATCATGGTGGTAGTTAATCATTTTTCCAAGTATACTCATTTATGTGCTCTTCAACACCCATTTACCGCCTCCACTATGGCTCAAATTTTCATGGATAATATATTCAAGATTCATGGCATGCCTCATTCTATTGTTTCTGACAGAGATCCCACTTTCACCAACAAATTTTGGCAAGAACTATTCAGGCTATAGGGCACCGAATTGCATCTCAACACCGCCTATCATCCCCAAACTGATGGTCAAACTGAAGTTGTCAACAAGTGTTTGGAAACATATTTGTGTTGTTTTTCATCTGAACAGAAAAATCATTTGGGCTCAATGGTTACCCTTAGTTGAATGGTGGTACAATACTTTTTACCATACAACTACTCACATGACTCCTTTTGAAGCAGTATATGGAAAAAATCCACCATCAGTTCTCTCATACATGCTTGGTGTCTCGAAGCTCCAGGCGGTTGACCAAACTCTTACAGTTCGAGAGGCTATTCTTTGTACCCTCAAAGAGAATTTGGTAAGGGATCAGAATTGCCTGAAGCAACAAGTAGATCAAGGTCACTTAGAACGTTAATTTGTTGAAGGGGACTAGGTGTTTTTTTGACTGCAACCTTATAAGAAGACTTCACTCAAGGATTACCATTGTCAGAAATTGGCACCCAAATTTTATGGTCCTTATACAGTTCTCAAGCACGTGGGACATGTGGCCTATCAGTTATCTTTTCCTAGCCATTCTAAGCTCCATATTGTTTTTCATGTCTCATTCTTAAAGAAGGTGATTGGAACTGAGTGCCAAACTCAAACTAGTCTTCTCGATTTGGATGAAGAAGGCTCCATCTGGTTGCAGCCACAAGCAGTCTTAGACCAGTGTGATAATCATCTTCGTCAGCATAACTTCAAGGAATTTTTATTACAGTGGAAAGATACAACTCCAGTAGATGCCACCTGGGATCCAACTACCATTCTGGAGCAATTTCCTCATCTCAAGCCTTGAGGACAATGTTGTTTTTTAAGAGGGAGGGAATTTTAGGGACCTAACCTCCCTAACAACTCACGTAGGTAGAATAATATATTTTCCATGTAATAAAGGTCAATATTAATAAGGCCTAGTAATAAAGAAGAATAAGTCAAATGTAAGAAGATTTAATAGAAGTTTTTGCTTCTAGAAGATCTTCCTCTAGATTGTTCTTTTGGTAGATAGATTTAGTATTAATAGGAGTTGAGGGTATGAAAAGTCTTGTCTTGAAAATTATTGTAATAGAGCGCTACTCTGTTGGAAGTTTCCCCCTCAAAGTGAACATTGTTTCCTATCAATAAAGATATTATTTTGGTGTTGTGGTTTGATCTATTGTGTTGCTCCATTGTTATTCTCTTCAATATTTCTATTTTTCACTATTATAATAGATTTGGTACCTTACATATTTCTATAATAACTACAACAAAAAAAAAAATTCATATTAAATAAGATAATCATTATGTTATTCTTGTTAAAATGAAATGCATGCCACTCACCTCTTCAACTAAGCACCACAAACAAGAAGAGAATGCATGTCCCTGAAGGAATACCATGTGGGGGAGACCACAAATATTGTAGATTCATTTATGGCCCTTTGCTTAGAGTAAGTATCCCACCCGTCCTTAACATGGGGGATGACCTTGAGGAGTGAAAAAGTAATATTTTCATTGTCAGAAAAATTGTAGACCGAAAAGTAACCTTCGAGTAGATTCAATCATTTATCTACAACATCTGCATCTATCATTCCTTAAAAAAATGGAATATCAAAATAAACTTGTACCTTGAAGGGGATTGCATGGATGCTTGATGGAGATGCACCCCCTGTGGGAAGCCATCGAAGGATTTGTGCAAATTTGTCCATCATTTCGTTCCTTTGTCATGCAAAGGATTCCTCGAGCAACATTTTAAAAGGATCTCTTGCTCCATCATCTTTCTTCTCATCCCCCATGGGTTTTTGTCAGGATCAGCATGACCAATATTACAAAGGCTTGACAGGTTTGAGTCCCTACTTCTTATACCAAGATCTTGTCAGGGACATGCATGAAAAAAAAAATGAAGAGCAGACCACTCTAATACCACTGATCTGGATTTATGAGTGGAATGAAATGAAAAATAGACTGAATACAATAACACAAAGATATGGAGAACAAAAATAGATATCCAGTGAACAATAAATTCTATTGAATAAATAAAATAGGTTGAAATTGTAAAATTGGAGAACTGAAAACAACTTGCTCGAATGGTGGTAGCTATCTCCGAGAAGAGATGTGGCTTCTATGCGCATCCGCCTGAGCATAATGATTACAATGAGGCTCCAGAGGCCTTTTTAACATTAATCATGAATGCAAAAACCCTAGACATCCAAAAACCTAACACTAGGAGATGAAACACCAAAATTTATGTGGGCCCCGATGGGTAAGTTGGTACCTCAACTTCCCCGGGTCGTAACTTTTGCATATGACCTTTATTTTAGGCACGTGATATCCCGTTGGAATTTTCTTTCTGAGAACTACAAATCATGCCATCAAACTTTGACTTCGTCTACATTTTGTTTGTGGCAAGCCAAAAAAACACTGTTTAGGGCCCTAAAATGGCCATGGAAGTACAAAAAGATGTACTGACATGAAAAATTCCAAAATAAGCCAGTTGGATTAGGTGGGTAGCCACCAATATCCACCTAGAAGCTGTGCAGGGATTCAAACAACTGTGGAAGTGTAGAACCCACAATTACAAAGAATTATAGAAAAACGTGTTGAAATAAAAACTGTCAAGAGGAGCCAATTGGAATAGGTGGGTGGCCACCAATATCCACCTAGATCAACATGCCTCAACAAAATTCCAAAAGGTGCACAAAAAATATTTTTTTCAAATTCAATGAAATATGACATTGCCTACACCTATCCAACGTTAATCTCAATACTTCTATATGATCGGTTAATAGACTAAACACAATCTAATCATCCAAATAAACTTCAAGGAACTTATGAATAAATTCCTTAAATGTTGCAACAACTACTCTCGAAAAAATTGTAGGTGCATTCTTCAACCCAAAAGGAATCATAGTGTATGGATAGTTTCCCCACTTTCTCACAATTGTAATCTTATGTCTGTCTTCCTGCATAATACTTATCTAGTGGTATCCTGAGGATCCATTCATGAAAGAGTGGGCCTTGTGCCCCGCTACATTCTCTAACACTTCATCTGTAAAAGGTGTCAGAAATGCATTGTGCAGAAATGCATCATTTAGCTTTCTTAGGTCTACACAAATTCTTATTCTCCCTATTTTCTTATCTTGTACTACCATTGGACTTATCCATTCTGATTCTATTATTGGTTCAATGATTCCTACTTCTAACATTTGGTCTATCTCTTCCTTTACCTTCACTTTATAATCTGGGTTTAGTCTGTAGGGTCTCTATCTTACTGGCTTAGCATTTGGCTTCAAAGGGATCTTCATTTCTCCTAACTCACCAACTATCCTTTTAGTTTATGAAAATGTGGTTGGGAATAGGTCCTGATACTCCCGCAGTAAGTCTGCAAAATTTTCAATAGTTTCAACATTCCAGTAGTCACCTATCTGTGCAAACTTTGGTTTCTTTATTGTCCCAATATTCACCTTACATGTCCTTAATGGTTATGCATACACAATATACCCAAGCTCTATAACTCCTACTACGTGTTCCCCCCCAATTTCAGGTATTTGTATATTTTTGGGATCTTCCTCATCCTAATCTTCTTTACCAAAATTATAACATTCCAGTATTTCATGAACCGTCATAGAAGCTCTATGCGCACTACACATAGGTACTACATCCATTGGCCCTTCTCTTAAAAAAATCTTGTTTCTAATGGCTTGCAAAGATGAATCTACTAATGGTGATTCATTTTCAAACGTAAATTTTATCTTAAATCTTTGGGTTAGCTCATCCCAATTTACTATTTCTATGGGCATTTCTAGCTCCATGTACCAGTTCTTGGGGATTGTATCCAATGTATGTATGAACTTATGAATCCACTCCTCTTTCGGTATCAAACTCCATAACTTTTTGCATTGTGAAATATGATCCATCGGGTCACTTACTCCTACACATTTATGTGCAATATACTCAACCTCGGTACCAAATCTAATTTGCATGAATCTTTTACATTATTTCTAGTCTTTTATTCCTTCTTTATGTGAATCCCACCATATGGCTGGAGTGGCCTTCAAGACAACATATAATGCAAAGAATATTTGTTGTTTGGGTATTTGCAACTTAAACATCTTTACAAAAGATCCTATGTGAGTCAAACCATCATACCTGGGTGGGTCAAATAAATTCGTTCCAATCTAGTGCAATGATCGAGTAATGCAGGAACATCATTTGGTTGATACTTCATGCATCGTTTTCTACCATTGTTCCAAACCTTCCTCTGAATCTAATGTAGATGAGCTAATGATTCTCCAACATAGTGTGCCATTTGAAGTCGGATTAACGTAGTCATCCATTCGTGCAGTCATGTTATACAAGTTATCAATTTGATTCCCTTTAGCTAGTTATATGTATCTCTTTCCTTCTGTCGGATTGAATAGTGCAGTAAACTTCAAGTCCCCTACTTCGAAGATTATTTCCCTTCTGTTCACATTAATAATCACTTGATTGTCAAATTCTCATTCAATCCCCATTAGTTTTGGATATGGCTCACTATCATCCACGATCTCGATGACTTTAAAATATTCTATATTGCACACCCCATCTATATTCATAGCTACCCCTAACAATCGGCCAATTGGTACTATCTTGTGTTGTTTCTCCAATCCTAATTGGATGAGAGACCAAATTAGCTTCAATATCCCCATCATTTCCCATGTTTGCTTCGGTAAAACATTTACATCATAACCCATATCTAAAATGAAATTTTCCATGTCATAGTCCCCAATTTGCACACTTAGTCTGAAATTCTCTGCTCATCCTCTTTTTGTGTAATACCTAATTCACTACCCTCTATGCGATAAGAAATTCCCTCTTGTGTGCACAATGATCAATCATTCCACACAATTCATTCAATGAAGTTTCATCTTTCACCAATTATAAACAAGTTTCTAGAAATTATTTCAAAGCATTTACTTGTTGAAGCGACATTTCCAGGATAGTATGATCATAGACCGAAGGCATGTCAACCACAGGAAGTGAAGATGATGTCGATGTTATCCAATTTGGTCATAGTATCTCCTTATTTCTTGATACATCTTTTTTTCTTTTCGTGGGTTAAATGTTGACAAAGTTCCTATTGATTTCCTCACCCATTGCTCCATCTACATCCCTTTATCATCCCCTGTTCTATCTCCTCCAGGCGTGACAATGGTTATTCTGGGTCCTTCATCATGCTTTGTTGTCGATATCTTTTGTACATTTTGATTCAGATTTTGGTTCTGATTCCCTCTTGCCTACCACTTTGCAAGTAGTTGCGAACAATATTCTGTCACATGATTCAGTGCTCGACAATACGTACAGGTTGTACAAGGATTCATGCATTCACAAGCTAAGTGTCCCAGTTGATTACAATTGTAGTAGATTATTGGTCCTCTAACTCCTATGCCAAAACCTCCTCTATCAAAACCTCTTCCAAATCCTCCTCAGCTTCCTGGAATAAATCCTCTCTAATTGTTATAATGTGGAACACCTCCTTATGTTGCGGTATTTTCTTCCTGAATTCTATACATATATGAAGTAAATTCTCTCATCAAGTCGAATGCGTGGCATTCCTTCTCTTCGTGCCCTATGAACTTGCAAAAGTTACAAAATAAATTACAGGGCATATTATGGTATTTCTATAGAAATGGACAATCATGTGTATGATATCCCCATTTATTGCATATTTCATAGTACCCTCCTCCTAGTAATGGGTTCGGTGCTCTTGTTTCCAAATACTATGAAAAGGATGGGAATTCGTCATTATAGTGGCCTTTAGTCCTACAGGTGATACACCATACCTGTTCCCTCTTCTCCTTTCCTTTTGTAAACTCTGCTAATTGGATTGTCAAGGTAGCTAACTGCGTGTTGGCTCAAACCATCCCCCCGCCATCCCCTAGGGGAGATGCTTCCAGCTTCATTGCAATATCCAAAACTTCAGGATGCAACACAACTTTCTGTTGTATCAATGGGCAACAAATGTGTGGTAATATGCCAGCAATGAAACCATTTTTTGGTGTGTAGTTATAAGACCTTAGGTTCAATTTGTTCAATAAACAAACCCTTTAGATATCGACCCTTTTGGAATCACCTGCATGGAATCACCCGAGGCATCTACTAGAGCTGCAGGAACCAGGTTTCTGCAAAGATGAGTGGATGGAAGGCTCTCTGCATAACCATTAATACTTATTCACCTTATGTGAGTTATCCTTATTCAACATCATCTTATCATTCAACAACCATATGCACAACTTCCATCAACTAACAATTCATTACATTTACCATAACAGTTATGCAATATTAACCCCTCTAAGATCCATTTAGTACCATAAAACTTAGCATGCAGAAACAATATAACATGAATCACCACATAACCAACCTATTGAACTATTCATGATTATTGCAAATCAATTAGATATTAATCGGATCTATACTAACATGCATAAAGATATCATAGATGCCATCACATCAATACAACACATTTAAACATAGGATTGTAATGTGGTTCACCTAATCTTTGGGCTACATCAACAAAGGATGGCTTCTATATTAATCTTCATGCAGTAATCACTTCAGGCCTGTGCACTATGCTTACAATAGATTCAACATATTATAATCCTCATTCTAGCCTAGCCACTCTGCAATGCAATCCTATCTCTACCAACTCTCTCCACAACCTTAAGCATATATTCTCAATCATAAGCATGCTAATCTCTCAATATAAACTCTTATTTTCAGCAGCTAACCTCATCTTCCCCAACCCTTTACATATTTATACATATAATTAGGGCTAAAAAATCCTAATAACAACTTATCCCAAGAAACCCTAGCGGGTTATGACCATTTTTCCTACTTTAGCACCGCTCTACTGCTTTCCTTATTTTATGTTTAGCTGCTACTTTTCCTAATTAATGTTGAACTGTTGCTTTTCCTATTTTAGCGTTGAACTATTGTTATTCCTAATTTAGCACTGGATTTCTTCTTTTCTTGTTTTAGCACTGAATTGTGTTTCCTTGTCGTGTGCACTGGTCCTTCCTTTTACTCTTTCCTCTGCTAATATGTAGTTCCCAAAACTTAGTTATTCTCATCCAAAATGCATGTGCAAAAGACATTAAGCATCTCCTACATGTGTCCAATGAACAATATAAACCAACATATCATGACAGCAAACACATCAAGACACGAGAGTTTAATGTGGTTCACCCCGAATTGGGCTATGTCCAAAATGGTTGGATTCTCATATTATTCATGTTCAATTCTTACAACAAGTGTGCATTGCACTCATACGATAATATTCATTTAAAACCCAAACCTACCCAAGCCATTCTATGTTGCAGTGCACTCATACCTTTTGACTGATACTCAACTCAACTCATACTCATCAACTAGCAAAGCACTATTCATTTCCCAAAAACCAACTCAACTCGCTCAAAATTCTCCTCCTAAATCTCTCATCATAATTCCTCACTCCAAACTTATATTCTATTCTACCCAAAACCCATACATATTTATACATATACATTGTAGCTTAGCCCATTACAATATGGAAAAAATGTCCCAAAACTCCTAACTAACTTTCGTCTTCCATGTGTTGGCTCTTGAAAATGCACTAACTGTCTTCCATGCGCGCTGCTCCTTTTTTGACTTGTTGTGTAGTCCACTCCTACGTGACTCCCAAAACTTACCCAAAATGTCCTACTCCAACATCTGGTGAATCCTCCATATGATATTCTAATGAGTAGGGAAGCAACTAGAGTCTTCAACGATATATTCTTAAAAGCATGTATTTCTCATCTCACTATCAAACAAGTGTTTCTAATATGCATAATGGACATAAAATAGATGTAGTAGATTTTGTAATGTTCAAACTAATTTTTTCCCAACCTAACATAGTTTTGTTGACTTGGACATTTTGTCAAATAGTTCAAGTACAAGTAATTCTTATTTAACAACTTGGTAATGTTGAGTTGTTTTGCTAACAACAAAAAATAATACACAATATGTATTCCCAAAACTTATTATATTGATTTTAAATGACAACCATGATACATTTCTTCACTAACAAAATGACTATAACAATAAACAAATAAGATAATCCTGACCTATTTATTAACAGAGGATATTCCTGAAAATTGATTAGATGTACAATAATCAAAGGATAACTAGACATGTTTGTAAGAGTATTTCTAATCTCTATCAATATTTATAACAACACCAATTTATGACTCCAAACAACTATGTCATTAATGAATGTATGACTGTTGAAGCATAACAAATCTACCAAATAATGCAACAATGAATGATAGGGAACCTGGTATATTTATATTGTTGTAGGTTTCTTGATAAAGAGTAATTTAAGGATGCATGTAGGTGACAACATCTTGTTTCACCACCTTTTACAACAATAAACTCTCTCCCCATAGTTATGACAACAACTATAGGTGGAGGCGACCCCTTTTACAAGATATTCAACTTTTATTTCAGCCAACTCGACCTTGGCTTCAACAAACTTGACCAAAATCTTGTATTTCACCCCCAATACCTTTGATTCGACCCACAATGGTGATGCTACCTATTAGTGAGAGATCTTGGCCACAATAGGAGTGAACGTGGCCCTCAAACCATGCATTTGTCCAACAGTTCAAATGGTTCGACTAGTAAGAGATGTTCGCTACCCAGACTCTAGGAAAATGCACCCAACCTTGTGGGAAGTCAACCAACGACCCAATAAATCAATCCCTTTAACAAACTCAACCACCAATGTGAAGCAGTTATCCTCCCAACACTAGGAATGTATTCACATCTGCCAAAATCACCCTACTCAATCAAAATCGACCCAAACAATGAATAACTTGGCCGCCAAAGATGAAATACTCGACCACAGTGAAGCACAATTAAGAAATATGAATGATATCCTCCTTATGACCAACTAGGGTGGATAGTTTCACCACCAAAACCAATATTCCAATACCCTCTAATATTTTTCATCCCAAGAGTCAATCCACAAGAGCTATGTCAATTCGTTTTTAGAAAATAACAAATGCATAATGAGAGAAATCACCATCATTTTCCTTTATCTCCTCGTTGATCCTTTTTCAGACCCTTTTACCCTTTTAATAAAGTAAAGTGACTTTTATAAACTTTAAGTCACCCCTTTTGTAACTCTTTTTAATGTTAGAAAGTGATTAAATGGTTTTTTATGACGTTCCCGGACGCTCGAGTTCCTTTCTAATTATTTCAAAATTTAGATATTTTTGTCTCAGTTGAAATGAGATATTTCAAGAAGGTAACTCCTCATATAATATGATCCAAATAATACCTTTAGTGTATTTAATTAAGGTATGTTCAATAATAACCCAAAATTACGGAAATCGTCAGAATGCTACAGAACCAAGAGATAATTGTGGGGAAATAATCCCAATGATGAAATATGGTAAAAGGGCTAGGTTGAGTCTCATATAATTACTTCAAACCCTTTGAGCCCACTGTTAAACTCAATTTAATCCTCTGGTAAGGCTGACACAAAGCCTGAAGGTCACCTCCAACTACAAAGAAGGGAAATCCAAAAATGGGGACATCACAGTCCTCCCTTCCCAAATATTACTCGTCCTCAAGAAATACCATCATAACCAGATGCCCCATCGACTAAGTCAAACCGAAACTGAAAATGATACCAAGGTCTCGAACCACCCTGAGATATGTGAAGCATCTTTCTCTTTACGTGTGGTCCAACAAGGTATCGACATAAGAAACTTACTGATATTGTTGATATGTAGAGCAAATCAATACTGCAACAACTCGATCAACCTCTCAAAGCACTTCTCTACTATGGATCCAATATCATGAAAGAAAATATTGGCTCCTATTGTTGATTAAGGTTAGTTGTCATTGATGTCAACCCTTGAAGAAAGTTTGGTAGAAAATTTTGGTAGCACAAAGGTTCGGGTAATGGACCCAAGTTTGTTTGAAGTAAATATGACTCATTATTGTCTTTTCATGGTTGATAAGAAGTACAAATGGATGAACTTAAAAGTGGTCCCCTTATGGTGAAATCCCTCATAGGAAGACACTTTGCATATTGATTTATCCTAGAAGTATGGTTAGAGAACCCATGCTTAATTGTGGAATAATGAGATGAAGGTCAGTGAATTTGTCAGTCAAACTATCCTAGATGGATAGTGATTTTCATGCCATTTCCGCTGGTATGTGGATTTCCACATAACTCCTCACGATTAGAGAGTTATGGCCATATGAAGTTGGAGAACCCTCATGAGTCATCTAGAAGCCCCTAAAAGTCAAAGTGTGTACAAATTTTTTTATTTAAATAATAAAGTTAATCGAGAAATCCCTAAAATAAGGAAAGTGGGAAGCTACATGAAAGTATAAATAAGAGGCAAGGCTCTCTCATTTGACCACACTTGAACACATTGAATATCTTTTGTTGTGAGAGGCTTATTGCAAGTACTCGTTGATACATCTAAAGTTGCGAAAATTTGAGGTAGTATGAAGGGTTGGCAAATCAATTATTGGAATTACAACGAATACTAAAAAACTCTATTTTCTGAGGCGTATGCGGGCTGACAGTGTATTAGGGTGCGTACATACTGAGGAATACACGGGTTGTCAGTGTATTAGGGTGCATACGTATGCGGTTTGATAGTGTATTAGGGTGTGTATGTATGTGGGTTGATAGTGTATTAGGGTGCGTACATGTTGGTAAAGATATGAAAACTTAAGCAGAAGAAGATGCATAGGTTCTAGATTATGAGATCAAGCTCCCACGAAGGTCTATAGTGCTCAGATACATCATATCTATCCATTGGTTCAAAAGGTATGTCTTATTTCTATGAATAGTCGGATTTTGATGTAAGCATTATAAATGGTTATGGAGACTTGAAAATTCTCCCTAGAGAGAGATCCTTCGTATAAGTCAGATGTACATAAATACAGTGTTGGTATATTTATCATTGATACTTCTTGTTGAGGCACATATTGTATTTCTTGGCATATGACTAAGGGTTGGTGGTACATGGTTGAGAGCTTGTATTTGTGAAGTGGTTTATGTATTGAGAGGAGAAAGGGTTTGATGACTAGATCATGTGAGGTTTATTATACTTGTTCATGATTACACACACATATATGGAACATGAATATATATATATATATATATATATATATATATATATATATATATATATATATATATATATATATATATATATATA
>JZKD02S1752313.1:30218-50549 GCA_000966675.3 Picea glauca | reverse complement strand
TATACCTCCTAGTCTCCTATATATACCAAGGAGACATTTTCATTTTGAATCATCTTGTACTTGAACATTTAAGTGGGGTAAAAGGAGGTTTCCCCCTTGAAGAGGCTTATTTTCTGAAATTCTTTCTTTTTCAAGGTGTTGAGTACTTTTTCTGAGGATTTTCTATGCTATATTGATATTTGGTTCTTAACAATCTTGGACTTGTCTCTTGACTTCTTCGTTCTCTTGCGGTGTCAACCTGTACGCTGCTTTGTTTGGTAAACTGGCTCCAGGTATAAGATCAATATGATGGCTTATACTTCTAATAGGTGTCAATGAACGAGGTAGTTCGTCCACTACTATATCAACAAACTCTTCCAACAACTTCTGGATTTCTTCTGGTAAATCATCCACTCTTGTATTGGTCAAAACAATTCTAGGATTCTTGACCACAATAAATTGCGTGTCTTCCTTCTTCTTAACCTCATTAAGAAGTTCCTTCCCACTCATGAGAAGTACATTTTTGATCACCTCTGGTTTCACTTCTTTATCCTTAATCGACAACAACATGTGCGTCCTCCCATTCTTCTCCAGGGTGTATGTGTTATTTCTCCCATCATGAACCACATTCCTGTCATATTTCCATGGTCTATCCAACAATAGATAACAAACATCCATGGGAATGGAATCACATAATATTTCATCCTTATATCCTCCTATTTTAAATTCAACTAAACACTGTTTAGTGACATTTACCTGATGTCCTTTTTGTAGCCACGAAACTCTGTATGGGCTCGGATGTATGATAGTCTCTAGTTCCATCTTTTCTACCATCTCTGTAGCAACGAGATTGTCTATGATACCACTATCCACTATAACTTTGCATACTCTGTCTTTTGTTTTGCAAGCAGTCTGAAACAGACAATTCCTTTGGGCTGGGTTCTCTGCCTCCTTCTCTGGTGTTAAGAGAACTTTCCTCATCATCAAGGATCTTCCACCTTTAGCATCCTCTGCCTCAACATTCCATCCTTGAGCTTCAACAATGTGAGTCTCACCACCATCTTTCTTTCTGTCTAGACACTCATAAGATTTATGTTGGTTTTTCCCACAGACAAAGCATTTCACTTCACCTCCTCTGCCTCTTCCTCTTCCTCTATCTTGATGAAAAGTATTTCTATCAGCATACTTCCCTCTCTGTGATCTTCCTCCTCTCTCATGTTGAGTTTGAGGTTCCTTTCCCTCTTCTTTAGGTTTTTGAGTTCTGTCTTGGGAAATTGTTTTGCCTCTGGCTTGACTTCTATCTCAGCCTCTTTGACCTTTCTTTCGGCTCAACTTTTCTTCATCTTTCAGATCCATCTGATAAGAATATTTTACATTTCAAATGATCATCATGCTCATATCATCTTGGATGTCATATCTCATACCATTCATGTACTTGGCAACATTTTCATCATCGCTTTCCCGATGACCTTCCCTGATGTTTATCTTGTAGAACTCTTCAATATATTCCTTCATTGACATCAACTTCTGTCTCAAATTCTGCATCCTTCAAAACAGAGTGATTTGATAATCCTTGGGTATGAATTTGGCTTTCATCTTTGCAACCATTCTATCCCAACTCTTGATTTTCTTCTTTCCTTTGCAGCGTCTGTCAGCCTGCAGTTCATCCCCCCATAATGTTGCATGCCCTTTACGTCTTGTGAAAACATGTTTGACCTTTTTTTCTTCCTTGAAATCCTCATAGTAGAAGTATTTATCCAGAGCTCTAATCCAATCCAGAAGCTCTTCAACATCTAGGTTTCCCTCATACATGGAAATCTCCATCTTTGCTCTAGCACCTATCCTTGCAATAGCCCTGAATAGGCGTTCATCTGCAACATGTTCGACTGTGACTTCTTCTTCATGTTCAACTTCATTTTCACTTTCATCCTCGCTGATATCCCCAGCATCGACTGTGCGCCTTTGTGTTGTTTCAATGGCATCAAGCCTAGCACGTAGTTCATGCATTTCCCTTTCCACTGCTGGATCAAGCATTGGTCTATCTTTTCTTCTCAGCGGAATGAATGATAATGTTTTCTCTTCCTCTGCTACAGAAAGAAAATAAATTTTTATGTGCTCTGATACCACTTGATGCAGACCCCCAAACCCTCGGGTCGAGGTCTGAGCAGGATTGTTCTAATTCTCCTTAAACCGAAGTGGCTCTTCCGGATCCCTATCAGAACCTTCAATGAATCGATCCATAGGTCCTTCTGAAACCCCCTTATGCGAATTGGCACAAGGTACGAGCTTCACCTCCTCACGACCACAACTGGCCCTGGCACAAGCGTCTTTCACAAATCCCAATCTCATGAATTGAATTGTTGAGCTCTTGTGATCCTTTCCTATGAAATCCCGAGAAGCGATAGTCAGTGAAAGTCTGACTTCCCTTTCACACTTCTCACAACTTGCAACCTCGCGAGTTCGAGTGTAAATCATTCGTGCTCCTCCTTTGTGAAATTCTGAGATGTGATAGGGAAACTATGGTTTGACCCCTCGATGCACGAGTACATGCCACCTGTCACCCTTGCGGTCCCCACTTGACAGATGTGCCACGTGTTGCACGAGCCTCGCTCAATCCGACGACCTGCTTTATTTCGGGCCTTTGGGTATCAGGATTTTGGAACTCTCGATCCAAAAATGCCGCCGCCTCGGTTTCCCGACAACTGAAGTGTTGAAATCCCAAAATTTCACACCAATTCCTGTCGCAACTCACAACTTCGAGACTTTCATTCCACTGTTCTCAACTCCTTGTCGTCAGAATCCCCGAAATGCCGAAATGATCTGACGGCTCAGACAGGTCACGATAAATAATTGACATGAATCTTGACACCAAAAAAATGGACTTGTCCAAACCTTATCTTCCCTCAACTCCTCTGGATCCTACGGTCTTCGTGGCTTCGTGAATTCTCCATAGAGAATTTCGACCATTCATCCCTCCTTGACAGTTTCTATGAAATGAACCAAATTTCTTCTACTGGAACTTAACTTCTGTGAGACGTTTTCAATCTCCACCTCCCTTTGGGAACTTTCAAAGGTGTTAACCCTCCTGATCTTTCTCTGGAAACTTTAAGCCTTGAAAGAACTCCTGCACGCACTCCTTGTAGAAACCTTTCGAATACTCCTGGGTATTCGACCTCTCAACTCTATGCACTCTCTGCAACAACATTCCTCAAATCCTTCCCTTTGTTGATAAATCCTAAAACTCCCAACAGCCTGCGCACTCCTTGCAAGACCTCTGTACTCCTCCTGCACTTCTGTTAGAATGAGAACAACGGTATCCCTCCTGATATTTCTAAGATAAAACTCAGACATTCATCAACGCACACCTTGCGGGCGCTTCACTGCACTTCTTGCAGGAGCTTCTCTCACTCAGGAAGATAAACAATTGAAACTCATTCTCTCTCTCTCTTAGACTTCAAACATTCAACATGAAATCATACATACACACAATATTAAAGAAAATGCATAACCAGAGAGAATAAACAACTGTAAACATACCATTCACCATGTATAAACAGAAAACATCATAACACCATGAAATCTGATTCAAAGCTTCATATATTAATTCAAAACTCATGTACATGGGTTCTTCTCTACAACTCTCTGCTACAACTCTCTCCTTCTCTTCTATGCTAATGATACAACTCCCTACAATGATACAATGGTGAGGGTGCCTATATCCAGTTTCCCTCCTACTCTCTAAACTATCTAATCTATTAATTCAAACCTATCTACTTTCATTAACTGGGCTTAAATTCCTTTTACATTGATAGATGAGAGAAAATCGCTCACGATCTATTTTCAATAGCCAGACATAAATGAAAATACGCTTCTATCTATTACATTTATATCTACTCCCTTCAACTTTCAAAATATTTCAAAACGTGAAAAATGCATTTTGTGCTTTCCAGCTGTCTTTTGCCTTCATGCTCGCTTGACTACTTATGATGCTCCTGCATCAACAAGTCACATACATATTGATTACATGGAATTTGTACAAGTTGGCTGCAGGTCAGTGGTAGATATTGATACAACTGTACGGTGGTATATCTCACAGTGATAGTGTGACAATGGTTCCATCATTCTACTTCTACTTTAGGATGGTTGGACGGGGCAAGGACATGTGGTTTTAGCCACCTTCTGGTTGTAGTTGAAGAACATAGGGGGTTGTAGCCTCCTTCTAGTTGTAGCCAGAGAATTGGGGAGTTGGAGCTTCCCTCAGGTAGTAGCCTGAAAAATCTAGGGGGCTGGAGCCTCCTTCCAGTTGCAACTGGAAAAAAAAGGATGTTGGTGCTTCCAATGAATGTAATTCTTCAAGACATATAAGAAAAAAACATTATGTGGTTTTCTATCGCTTTGGGTTTCCACGTAAAAAAAACTGGTGTACTGTGTATGTGTGTGATTGATCATTTGTTCATTGTTTATTTACTCTGTAACTATTGGATGATAATGCTACATTGATATAAAACTTGCATTTTTGGTGAAAAATGATTTAATTGCTCTATTATTGATTCACCCCCCCTCTCAGTAATCCAACACCTATCTCTGTGTCAGTCGTTGAACTAACTAATACCGATATCCTAGGGTCCCAAGATAATATCTGAAAGGATCCACCATGCTGACACTGTGCTACTATGATCATAACTTTCTAACCATCATGCCCCGTTGGTATCCTCCTCTCCTATAATTCCAAGCCGAAATACTTGTAAGTGCTGGACCTACTACCATGAATAATAGTCTGCATAGACCTCCAGATGAAGTCACGACCTACAAATCCACTGCCATACTCATCACTGGTAATAACTTTGGGCTGGTCATGGACTCTAAACATCTCTCCACTACATGACTTTATTAGTTGTGCTTCCCCATACTCTGAAGAGATCGTCGGGGAATGTGTGAACTCCGCTAACTAGTCAATCCCTACACACATGCAATATGTGCTCTGCACCCTTGGTAAACCTGTGATGTAATCTAACAACATGCCCTCCCACATTGGCCATGAAATGGGAAAACATTGTTATAATTTTAAAAGTTACAGTTATCTTCTTTAGCATTAATTAACAATTGCATGTAATAGGATCACTAAAAGATAAACAATCCCAAAACACAAGATATATCCTGGGAAACCCTTGTGGGGGAGAAAACCCAACAACTAATTCTTTAGTATATATTCCTTCAACCTGTATAATGTCACGTTATAGTTCTCCACAAATAGACTGAGACCAAGATACCAAAGACCAATAAACCAAAACCTCTTGCGCTATACCTCCTTTGTTATGCTCCAAATACACAATAGAAGGCGAATTGTGTGTGTATACAAATGAGATGAACTCTACCTCTATTTATACACATAACTTGACTCCCGAAAAGATGAAACCCTAAGAGGGGTTGTTTTTAATTTTACAATAAGGATAACAATAAAATCATAATTTCTTTTGAGTCGATTTATACAATAAGATTACAATAACCTTCTCAAGGTTTGACCAATACAAATACAAAAGAATATATTCCGTAGTTACATCAAAATATCAACAAAGACTGCATCAACCCTACTGTATGAGTTTTCCTCCACCTACTCTGTTGACAAGTCGTACACTCCCCCATATGTCTCAACACAACATATGCAAAGTACCTCCATGTGAACCTCTCTCATATTTTCATGTAAGTGGTAAAGTCACCAGGGTCCCAAACTAACCTATAATATGTGAAGCACCCTCTACCCATAGCGATGATCTGCAAGGTGATAACAAAAGAACCCACTTGACTGCCTCTGATAAGATAAGCAATCCTAAGTTGTAGAAACTCGTTTGACTACTCAGAATACCTCTCCTCCAAGAAACCAATTCTATGCACCCCAACAGTAAACTCTGAAAGGATAATATTATCCATCTCATCTGTATTGGTTGTTGAGATGTCAAACACTGTAATCCCAGAGTGTTCCCATGTTTTTCATATATATGTCCACCCAATCCATGGATGCATATATTTCCTTATGGGATGGTCCACAAGGAATGTGCTCAATTATCTCCTTCGTAGCTAATCCTTGAGCCTTTACCAGGCTCTCCATAATAAATGACTCATGATCCCCACAATGAAAAACATGAGTATAGTCAAAACCCTCTGTTTCATGCCTCTCCTCAAGAACTTGCAACTATGAATGCTCCTTATGCGGGATCGTCACAAGAGGATCCTTCCTCAAATCATGGGTGCCACTCACACCCTCATGTGTCATGGTTGCCAAAGTTGATTGAGTATTTGTTGTAAGTGATGAGGAGAGTTCCAAACTCAACTGGTAACAAAGATCCTCAACCTCCATTTCCTTCTATTCAAGGAACTTGAGAGCAAGGTACCTATCCATGAAAAACTCTAAGTACTTTGATTTCATCTGCTCTAGTGCTTCTTAGATTATGTGCAAATGAGCACTAGTGACTCCACTTGCAACTCCTTTTTGTGTCTCTTCCATATGAGATTTCCACATAAGACCTTCGATGAACTTATGAGCACCATCTACCCTTGTCAACACTTGTACAATTTTCTCCTCTGTGACCAATAATTGATCCTCCAAGTCACGCAATGCTAAGGGAGTTCATTCAATTTTATCCAAGTGGTATGGGATATCACTAATTGGATTCTCTGATTTGTTTTCATCCACCAAATCAGCCTCTTATTTTCCATCCTCCACACATGGCTCCTGATAAGAAAGATCAAAATCCCATGGAAACCTTTTAAGTACCCAAACTTTGTCATATTCTGGTACAATCATGCCTGCATCATCATAAATGTCATAAATAGGATAAGGCATTGAATCCACGTCATAGTTAGGTGCTAGTTTCACACCCACATCATCATAAATAGGATAAGATGTTGAAGCCTCAACACCTGCTGATTGGGAACTTTCACCATAGTTACTACCCACATCTTCATCCTTTGAGAAGGTGTCTTTATCCTTATTAGACAAATATCAGGGTGTATTAAGTGTCTAGTCATCTTTATTACATACATCTTCAACATGAATAGATGAATGTGTTATCACTGTAAACATTTTCACATAGGATCCCAGCCTTGGGACTTAGTAGGAGGCTAAGTCGGTATGGAGGAGTGATAAACTAGTGGACGATGGCATATCTAGCAGGTGGGGCTAAATATAGCGGAAAGGCAAAGTCGATGGGACTGACGGGTCACAGATCGTGGGTGTTGTCGATTGACGTTCGTAGGACATATCAGGTGGATAAATAGTGCGTCGGTTAATCTCTTGGAGGTGGGCCGATAAAAATACCATGGTTTTGTTCCAAGGATATGTGGTGCCACCAGATACATATAGGGGGGAAGAGTGGGTAAGCCTGAAACCACCCAAGCCCACCCTGATTTCATGTGTCAAGATATCATTGAAGGTGTCCAATCCAAAGATCGTATGAGGAAAAGGAAAGTTGGCGGCCAGTCAAATCGCCTCAAGACAGTTGTTTGGGTACTTTCTATCCATGCAATGCCGGGTGAACGCCGCCAAAAGACTCATCCGAAAAGCTTATCATTTGAAATTGATAGTTGAGTGTGATAAGCAGTTTTCCTTGCTAGTACTTTCATCAATAACCTATGATTGGCACTCAATGACGAATGTCATTCAAATCATGGATGATATTACTCTGTTTTGGGCGATGTACGTTTCATTCCTAAATGGGGTAATCACAAACCAAATCGTATTTGCAATTCATGTGTAACTAAGGGAGATAAACTCATTCTTTATGAAAACTAGAGAGAATGGATAAGACAAACCAAGTGGTTTCCAGTGAACCAGGATATTCAAATAATATGACAAATTTATCAGTGAAGAAAAAGGAGAAGCTTGCCGCATGAATACTACCAACGAAGTTTCACACGAAGCCTACAAAGGAGCCAAGAGCAGATAAAGAGGTCAAATTAAATCCCATCATAAAGGATTTAATCATCAACGGATACACAGACAAGCACCACCCGCAAGTTTTCAAGAGGAAAAGAAGAAAGCAACATAAGACAGAGGTTAAATCTGAGGTGGTTGAAAGTGTTGGAGAAAACCAACCTTCTTGGTTTGACAACTTAAAAGAAGAAATTTTTAATCTAAAATAGTTTTCTAGCTAAATTAATTATGTTTAAGAGAATTTTGTAATGATATAGACATGTGGTGTTCAAATCGAAAATCCCAAATATGTCAGTTTTGATTATAATGTCCCCTAGTAAATAGGAGTACAATTGTTGTGCATTACTCCTTCTCTGTAATTGATTTCTATTTTTGGTATTTTGGGGAAGATCATTCGTTTTAAATCCAGGATGTAATTTATCTATATATACTAATACAAAGATAAATGAATGGTTGGATTTACCGGAGAGGGGCCTGGCCTCATAGCAGGAGGACTTTGTAATTTTCTGGAACTAAATTGAGTATATAAGTAGAAGCTTTCTTTGAATTCTCCACGAAAAGATTCTAATGGTGGTGATATGAGTTTTGTCTCTTTTCATTGTATGTATTTCCTGTGTTCTTTAATTCCATTTTCACTTTCTTCTATTTAAATTGGAGAGTTAAAAAGCTCAAAATTCATTTTATGATGCTCTCGGCTTAAGCAGTTTAAACTGTGTGTGTTTCTTCTTCACTAATTCAGAATTCTTTTCAGTAATTCTCTAATGCAGCTATTTGTTTTCTCCTTCTTCCCACACTTCGCTTAAACTCAATTTGCAGCTCAGATTCATTGCCTCATTTATCCTTTATTCTATGGAAAGTTCTACTGACCAATCATTGTTTTCATTCACTTTCAGGATTTTGACTCCATATCCCTAAGTGGCCCTCCCCTTCTTAGCCAACAAATTTATAAAAACCCCAAAAAACAAACCAAATCTAGCCATTGATTTCCAAAGATATATCAAGTGACATGAGAGATCCCTCTCTGATTTGAGTAGGCTAGTGCCCATCTCTAAAGTTGGTTGAAATAGTTACCTCTGTCATTTGTCTATCATCCAGACAAAATTTACAGAGTGTTAACAAAATGAACCTCCAACAAGTTCGCATCCCTCATCATGAAGTAAATTTTTGGCTTCCTCAACCTTTATAGATTTGGAACTTTTCCCCTTCTTCCCAGATGATAAGTGTGGCTCCTTCCACACATGGTTCCCTAACAATATTACCATATTCTTTTGATATTCCAACATTAGTGGAAAACTTTTTGCCCCAAGTTCCTCATTGGTCAACATCCTTGATTCCATCAACCACAGCTGAAATTTAAGTTCTCATCACTTAATGATGCAATATGAAATATATCCTCATTGTTTCCCCCTCAATATGGAAATATATCCATCTTTGATACCACTGTAATGTGCCAACTATTTTTTTTCCCAATTTAACACAGTTTTGTTGATTGGGACATTTTGTCAAACAATTTGAGTACAAGTAAGACTTATTTAACAACTTTGTAATGTTGAGTTGTTTTTATAGTAGAACAAAACAATACACAATATATATTCCAATAACTTATTGTATTGATTTTATATTACAACAATGATACATTTCTTCACTAACATAATGACTATAATAACAAACAAATAAGATAATCTCGACCAGTTTATTAATAGAGGAGCTTCTTGAAAATTGATGAGATGTACAACAATCAAGGAATAACTAGATAGGTATGCAAGAGTATTTCTAATCTCTATTGATATTTATAACAACACCAATTTATGAATCCAAAATGCTATGGCATTAATGAATTTATGACAGTTGAAGCATAACAAATCTACCAATGAAATAGTGAATGATAAGGAACTTGACTTATTTATATTGTTTTAGGTTGCTTGATAAATACAAAGTTAAGGATAACTTTAGGTGAAACAATCTTGTTTCAACACCTTTTACAAAAGAAAACCCTCTCCCCATAGTTATGACAACATATATATATGGAGGCGACCCCTTGTACAAGATATTCCACCTCTCTTTCAGCCAACTCAACCTTGGCTTCAAAAAACTTGGATAACATCTTGGATTTCACCCCTAGTACCTCATATTTGACCCACAATGGTCATGTTACCAAATAGTGAGAGATATTGGCCACAATAGGAGTGAACATGGCCCTCAAACCATGTATTCATCCAATAGTTCAAATGGTTCAACCAACAATAGATGTTTTCTTCCTAGACTCTAGGAAAATGCACCCAACCTTGTGGGAACTCAACCAACGAGCCAATAACTTATTCCCATTAACAAACTTAGAAACCAATGTGAAGTATTCATCCTCCCAACACTAGGAATGTAGTCACGACTTCCAAAATTGCTTTATTCAATAAAAATCGACCCCAACAATGAAGAACTCAACCAACAAAGATGAAATACTTGACCACAATAAAGGACAATATAGAAATATGAATTCTCTCCTCCTTATGAACAACTAGGGTGGATGCTTTCACCACCGAAACCAATCTTCCAATATCGTCTAGGGTTTTTCATCCCAAGAGTCAAGCCACAAGAGCTCTCTCAATTTGTTTTTAGAAAATAACAAATGCATAATGAGAGAAAGCACCCTTATTTCCCTTTTATCTCCTAGATGTCTCTTTTTCCAAGCCTTTTACCATTTTAATAAAGTAAAGTGACTTTTATAAACTTTAATTCACTTAAACACCCCTTTTTATAACTCTTTTTAATGAAAGAAAGTGAATAATTGTTTTTTAAGTCATTCTCGGACTCTAGAGTCCCTTTCTCATCATTCCAACCTTTAGATATCTTCGCCCCAATCCCAACGAGCTATTACATGAAGGTATCCCCTCAGATAATATGATCGAAATAATACCTTCAGTGTATTTAATTAAAGTAAACTCAGTGATAACCTAAAAATACATAAATCGTCGGAATGACATAGAACCAAGAGAAAATTGTGTGGAAATGATCTTGATGATGAAATATGGTAAATGGTATAGGATGGGCCTCACATAATTCCCTCAAACCCTTCAAGACAAGTGTTAACCTCCATTTAACCCTCTGTTCAGGCTAGCATAAACCCCGAAGGTCACCTCCAACTGCAAAGCAGGAAAATACAAAAATGGGGACATCATAGATTCTTCACCTTTAATTGGAGAATTTATTGAAAACACATGGAAATTTATTAATACTCTTAGAGTTGGAGTATGAGATCATTTGTCATTACATTCATAATGTAGTATGAAATAGTTGCAACCACAGAAAGATAGAAGTTGAAACCAATAATACCACTAGAAATATTAAAAATGATCCCTTATGAGGACTGAAATGTTTAAATACACATAAAACTAGAGATTTGAATATTTAAAATGTTTGTCATCTTCGTGAAATAAGAATGCATCAATTATGATGAAAATGATATTTCCACAAAGAAATGTTCTTTACACCTCCAAATAAGGTGCTTTTGTCCTCATTCCTGATCGATAAAAGTGATATGTAGGATCCCATTGGTGTGTATTCCAAGAAAGTGTATAAACAGACAAGATTGATGGATTTGATCCAAATAACGAAATATTAATGTTTTCCACACTTTCGATTTTCGAGGAGGATGTGACTACTGATTGGAATCTAAGGTTGGTTGAAATTTATGAGGAAAAATTATCCATGTATAAAAAACAACTTCCTTGAGATTTTCATATCCTTCAATTATGAACTCTAATGAATTATTCCTCACAATCCCATGAGGCATTGAGTGCATTGAAATAAGTTCAAATGTCACCATGAAACTCTAATATGAACATGGAGTCTCAACATAAGACTCACTGCACGTATTGTGTTTTGAGATTTCAAGTGATTGTAAACTTTGTATGAAATAAGTTGAATAATGTGATTATGTTCTCAATGTGGTTGCAAAATGATGAGAAATGAAATTAATGCATTCTTGGGCCACCCATATTCTCTAGAGGATGATAATCTAGCAACAACAACTTCATTATCACATTTTGTTGCAAGAAGATGGAAAATAGTATGATTTCCATCCTTTGTGGAAAGAAAAAGATAGAAGAATCATTCTCCCAATCAAGTGGTTGGGAACCACCTTCTAATAGATCTCTCCATAAATAAAACATCGACAACGCCTATAACAATGCAATTAACATGATATATTAAGAATTAAGAACATACCTTAACAATTAATAACATACATTAATAATATCATTTTCATATATATCAACTGATAATTCAAGAGCATGTGTGTGTGTGTGTGTAGATACCATCAATGATATCAATAATGCTTCTTGTGTGTAAAAAACCTCGCGTGGATGCAAATCCATACATTCGAGAACTTGGTAGCCCCAAGCAATGATATTGTCAAGAAGATCAAGTATTATAACCCAGAAAAATGTTTTTCCATATGAAACATCCTTTAGGAAGTCCAACACTTCTACAAGTATGGAATACATAACGATTCATCTTTAGACAAATCAACCACTTTTTCATATTAAATTTAGACACGGTTACCTAACTTGATAATTAAATCAATTGAATTTGTGGTAGGTACAACTAACCCATCCAAATGAATGATTTTTTTCCCATGAGTCTTACCAAAACACCAATCTCTTAATAAATGAGTCACATCCAAGTTAGATCCAATATAATACCTAGGTATAGTACATGCTAAAGAAACCATTTCTTGTAATATAGTTGAACCATTCAAACCTAGTTGTAATTTTAGTTCACTTAATGAGGGATGGTGTAATGAAAGTCTTTCATCTTCCTTTGTGTAGACCATACACACATGAATAAAATTACTCATACTCTTAATCTGCGAGTCATTTGTATGAACAATGCAATGGTTTGGATTATCAACAAAAGGGTCTAAGGATGTCAATTGCAGGTTACATGTGTGATACTCATAAATAATTTTGCATATAATAATTTCTTTTGAACCATATTTTCCTTCATTGAGAAGAGAAAGAGTATCAAAATATGGAACCGTGTCACTAACAAAATACATAGTTGAACAAGTTTTAAGTAGATATGGTTTAGGCCCATCATTTTGTATTTTCTCACTGTAATTACCACTAATCAAGGAACTATCCTTTGGGACTGCAACACTAGATGGTGTTTGTGATTTTTTTCCAACATCGAGCTTGAAAAATACTATCTTGGTTTTTTTCCCAATCTCCATCACGAAGATCTCATTTTTAAACATATGTGGAAAATTTTCCTTTTCCTTCTACTTGTGCAACATATTGGCTTGCAAGAGTGAGCCCATGGTACCACAACTTCATATGTGGTAATGATTTACATTGTGCACCATCCATTAACAAAGTGAGAACACTTGCACATTGCATGAAATGTTTCATTTTATCATTGCACATTACATAAAGCGATGTCAAACTAGGATAACATCATTGTACATAAATAAAACATGTCAAAAATCAAGTGAATGATGCATGCAAATTTGAAAGAGATCTAGTTTTCTAATGCATACAAAATCTTATTAATTTAAGTCTAGAGAAAATCTAGATAACATTAGCTCATTTATTGTTATTTAACACTAGATCCTCACAGGGTTATATGCCAACAAATTGTTCCCTTCAACTTTCAAATTGTGACTAGTGGCATGTTTGGGTAGCCATTGTGAAATTGATGCAACTCTATATTAATTTGTCTAATAATTCCTCAAAGTTAGAATCTTTTTCCAATTTTTGTGTCCTATACTAGAGAAGTGATGTCTTGACAAGATTCCAATGTGACAAGCACTTGTCTAATCATTATTAAGATTAAAATCAATGTGACAACCACTTGTCTAATCGGTATTAAGATGAAAATATTAGTCATCAGGGAGAAGACAAATCATAATAAGATGCACCATATAGGGTCAATAAGGGGTCTTTCGCGTCTATTTATTTATATTTTCCTACCCATTAAAGAAATGATCTCTTGGGAAATAAAACCAATATGAATTGGGGAAATAAAATATGTTGAAACCTAAAATTATCATATACTAGAAAGTCGAGCAAAAACACAAGAAAGAGGGAAATGTTAACTAATTTCAAATGATTTGAGGGAAAGGGGAAGAATGAAAACTAGTAGTGTCAGAAATTAAAATAAAACAAGAATGCATCAAAAGAAAGTTTAGAGTACAAAAAATAGAAGCAAAGAGATCTATGAACAAATTTTTGATAAACATTTCATTATTAAAATATCAAAAGGAGTTTTCATTATTTATGTTCAATAGATTAATCTGTGGCTTACAATCTTTGTTATAAAAATGTTTCTTTTTGGGTTATAGATTATTGATTTATAGGTTACATTGTTTATTGTATATGATTCATATATATTTATGTCAGAGTACAAATAATGAAAGCAAAGAGATCTATGAACAAATTTGTAATAAACGTTTCATTATTAAAGCATCAAAAGTAGGTTTCATTATTTATGTCCAATTACTCCGCGGCTTTAAATAAAAAAAGGATGCATCAAAAGTTCAGAGTACAAAAAATAGAAGCAAAGAGATCTATGAACAAATTTATGATAAACATTTCATTATTAAAGTATCAAAATAAGTTTTCATTATTTATGTAATAGATTAATCGGTGGTTTACAATCTTTGTTATAAAAAATGTTTCTTTTTGGGTTATAGATTATTGATTTATAGGTTACATTGTTTATTGTATATGATTCATAGATATTTATGTCAGAGTACAAATAATGGAAGCAAAGAGATCTATGAACAAATTTGTGATAAACATTTCATTATTAAAGCATCAAAAGTAGTTTTCATTATTTATGTCCAATAGATTACTCTGCGGCTTACAATCTTTGCTATAAAAAAATGTTTCTTATTGGGTTATGGATTATTGAGTTATAGGTTACATTTTTTATTGTATATGATTCATATATATTGAAGGCGTGTTTCAAAACCATATTATAACTAAAATTGTGCCCCACAAAAATTAGAAGTCTCGATGACAAAAATCACAAGGATAATAGCTTACAAGTTTTTGTAATGAATTAATAGTCTTAGATATTTAAACCCTTAGCCACCCTTGACACAAACTACGAAAAACAATTATATGTTAAAGCCATATTGTAACCAAAATTATACACCCCCAAAAAATTGAGAAATGATAAGCAAACTCATGAGGATACCAACTTACTAATTTTTGCAATGAATTGATTATTTTAGATTTTAAAACCCTCAACTGACTTGCACCTTCTGTTTCCCTACACATAAGCTACCAAATAATGAAGGTATATGTTAAAGCCATATTGTAACAAAACTAGAATTCCCCCCCCCAAAATTTAAAATAATCATAACAAAACTCACAAGGATAATAGTTACAAAATTTTCAATTATTTGATTGTCTTAGTTGGCTCTCTCTACTAACCATTCCCTAACATGAGTAGAGGAGGGACATGTTGTTATTTTCAAGCCATTCTAGTAGGTAAAGAGTAGGTTTAAACCAACATCCATGTCGATCGATCTAGATATGATGAAAACACACTGGATTATAGAGATGAGCAAGCCTTTAATTTTAAAACCACTGGCCACCCTACACACAAGCAACCAAAAATTCTTCTTTCTTTTTAACCACCATCCATTTTTCACTTCATGGTGATTTCTCTCTCTTTGGTTTCATTTCCTCTAATCCATTTTATCTTTGGTCACACTACCTCTAAACCACCTTCCCTACACATTTTATTATCATTATGATGCCTATATTTTCCATTGTAGTATTGCATCTAAGTTGGTCACACTACTTCTAAGCTACCTTCCCAAGATGCACATTTCAAATCAATGAGATGCCCAAACCCTCTGATCCCTCCTTAGAAAAAACTAAAAGAAGGCCACCATTGAACCACAAAAGAATATATTCACTCATTTTCCCCATCCTTGAAAGAACACCTTAGATATTTGGATTCTTAGCAAGGTTGGTAGTCCAAGGATCCATGAGGTTGGTGATCTATGAATGTTGATGAAATTATCTATAGATAATGAGAAACAAGTAAATTAGCTATGCAGAGAAAAGGATAAAAGACTCTGATGCGAAAACCTCTTCCCAAAATATTGAAGAAACTAGGAGGATACACTGGTGCTTAAACCTCAATATTTTGGTGCACATGATGAGATGTAGATTTACAAGAAATTAAAGAAGCTCCAAAGGATTATGCAACCCTTTGAAAATACAAGTTCTTGTTCCCATACATATAGAGAAACTCGCATATTGCAACTCTTCATTCTCCAATATGTTGGTGTAATAGAGCTCACACATTGGAATGAAGTGGTTTGTTAGTAGAGAGGGCCTTAGTTCCATTGCAGAAAACCCTTACTTCGGTTTTATTTTTTCATTTTGATTGATATTTTCATCTCGTGTGCTTTTGTCGATGAATTCCTTATGAATTTTCCAAATATCACACAAGAAATCTTCATATCGATGATCGATGATGATGCTCCATCAAAATATTTATGTAAGGGAAATCAAATCAAGGAGGATGACCACTTTTGACTTCTCTCTCTTATATGAAAAATGAAAAAAAAATGCTTTATGTCATTCCAATAAAATTTATATGTATTTCTATTAATATTTGTAACCATGGTTATTTCTTTGAGCTAAATGTGGCGAGGATCTTTTCTTAACCTTGAGTTTGTCAAAAAAAAAAAATTAGATAAATTTTTTATACTCTAACATGAAAAATTAAGTAACTCAAGGTTAAAAACACTCTACCATGAGTTAATTAAAAGGATATATATAATATACATGATAGAATGCTATGTATTTTTTACCAAAGTCAACTATGGTGGAACATATGGTGAACAATAGTCAACCTTGGCAAATGGTCAACTATGTTAAAATATCATAGATATTTCATTATTAATTATATGGATATTTTAATTCACAAATCTACTAATCCACAAATAAATGTAGATCACGGTTATTAGTTTTAACCACTTATATAATATATGAACCATAGTTGTAATAGCATATGAACCATCATTTTAATTTTCCAACAGAAAAATTTCTTTGTTATATTAAAAATATAATTTTGTTCTCTTATCAAGTATACATCACAGTCAAAAAGTCTAAAAATCGCCCAACAATGTTCTTTCAGCCAACAAATGTGAAAGGAACAAGCGTGAGAATCTTATAGGAGACAATAAGCTATATCCCAAAAAGAGTAGTACAAGGTGCAAGATCCAGATTACAGTGTGTCCCTATTCTGAAGCAAAATTTTGATTCAAAAGAGTGTCTACCATCAATGCGCTTGAATAGACAACATAGGATTTGAAAATGTAAAAGCTAATATAGATTTAGAACAATAGGTGGGCCCTCTTGTCCATCCACCCAATGGTTGTGGGTGAGTTTTCCAGCTGGTTTTTGGAGTGCAACCTTTGAAAGTGAATCTACTTCTTTGTTGTACTCTCAATATGTATTGGTAAAACTGAGCTTCCTGAAGAGAGGTTGTAGTTCTCTGATTCTGTCCTGCCAGCCCAAAAGAGAGATGACTTGTAGTTTTCCTTTGTTGTTCATCCAATCTATAAAAATTATGGAATCACCATAGATTTGAAGTTCATCAATGTTTAATCTAGATGCCAGATGAAGAGTTGCCCAGGCGCCCAATAATTCATCCCTAGTGTTGGTGCGAGGGCCACAATTGAAGGTTCATCTGAAAGGTGAATTTGACGATAAGCTTACCAAGCCCCCTGCTCCACTCTGGAGGCCATTTGACTGTGCAACACCATCAAACCATCCTGTAGGCAAGCCCTCTAGAATGTGCATCATGAAATTTTTTTTTGCTTTGTTCTTGGAATCCACTTTTTTCGGATAAATGGATGCCTATTTTGAGAGCATACCTAGTGTTTTGTATATAACTGTGTTTGTTTCCGGATTCCCATTGTCAAAAACTTTTTTGTTTCTTTCCAACCACACGAACCAAGAGACCAGTGTTGGAAGAGTTTGATGTTTTCGTTCCTTTTTAGTCTAAGAATCATAGCAGTCAGATAATGTGTGCCCATCCCAAACAATATTTAAGTTCTGTTCATTGATGATACTTACCCATACTTGTCTGGTGAAGGGACACTTTATAAAAATATGCTTCACAGTTTCTTCATCTATGTAACATAGATGGAAAATATTGGGTCCTACCTAGCTTTTCCTTTGTAGGATATCCCAGGTGTGATTTTTTTTTTTGATAGTGAGCCAAGTGAATAATTTGATCTTATGTGCAATGTTCCAAGACCACATATATTTCCTCCAACCACCTATATTGTTATGCCAGAGGGTGTTTGATATTGTTGTGTATACATTTTTGACATATAAGAGGCCTGATTTGTCACCCCTTGTCCACACGAGTTGATCCTCCTTTTCTTGTAGTTGTAGATCAGTTTTTGTAAGCGCCATACAAAATGTTTCCCATTCCTCTGCAAGTTCCGCTTGTAGTCCTATTTCATCACTAGATTTCCAACAGTCAGCAAATATCCCAAGTCTGTGGTTCCCCCTTGATTGAAAAAGATATCTGATGTTCTTTGTATTTAAGAGAGAAATCAATTGTGGAGATAAGTAGGAGGATTTATCCATTCCTAAAATACAATCCTTGCCCAGGATAACTGAGTGTCCAGCTCCTGGATTCCAACAAATCCAATGTGTAATCCAATTTACCGATTTTACCAGATTCCTCCATATCTGAGAGGCCGATCTCACTGTGTTTGTAGCAGACTTGAACCACGTGGCCACCAAACAATGGGGGAGGTATTTATCTTTTATAACTGAGTGTCAGATTCCATCTTTTGTCAAGACGCACTAGAGGGAGTTGACAGCCAGTGCTATGTTAAAATGGAATAAATTCCAGATACCCCAGCTTCCCTTAATCTTTGGTTTGGCCAGTGATTCCAAGTTACTCAGATGTAGGTGAGTGTAATATGAACTGCTTGACCAAAGAAAGTTATAAGTTAATGTAGATGGTATAGCAGCAAGTGTCATCCAGTAAACCGACTGTCCTTCTAGAACAACTTTAATGAGGGTGTGGCGACCTCCTAAAGAGAACCATCTATTACACGAGTGACCTATTCTTTTTTCCACCCTTGCAACAAGACAATTCCAGTCTGTAACCTTATAAGAATTTTCTTTGATATAATAACCAAGGTACTTAAAACCTTCAACAAGATGAACAAAGTTATGTGGAAAAAGATCTTTTAGAAGCACCTAGGAGTGTTCTTGTATACCGTCATAGTGGAAAGTTGTCTTTGTCCAATTTATTAACAAGCCGGAGGCACTATTGAAGGTCTTCAAGATGTCTTTTATTTTTCCTGTAATGCATCGTTGGTCATGATTAAGCCATCATCAATGAAAAAGAGGAGTAAAATCTTGATGATCCTGGACACTTTTATCCCAGTGAGATTTCTTTCTGCAAGTCCTTTTTTGAGAAGAAAGATTAAGCCTTCCATGACCATGATGAACAATAATGGGGAGAGTGGACAACCCTGTCACTATCCCCGACCACTATGAAAGAAGGGAGAGGTTTCTTCATTTACCAGGACAACAAAGTTGGTCGTAGTCACATAACTCACAATCCACTTTATAGAGAGGCGGCTGAAGCCTGATTGTGTTAGGACAAACCGAAGAAAATCCCAGTCAATACAATCAAATGATTTTTTTAGATCCAATTTCAGGATAAGTGCCTTGGAATTATTCTCCTTTATACTATGCAAACATTCCTAGGTTGTGCCTATGGCATATAAAATCTCTCTTCCCTTTAAAAATCTCAGTTTTTTTCCCAAAAGGGTCCTTGAGAGGATAGGTTTGATCCTATTTGTAGTTCCCCGACAGGGTCCTTGAGAGGATAGGCTTTATCCTATTTGTAATGATTTTTGTGATTAATTTGTAGCACATGTTGTAGAGTGAGATCGGTCTATAATCACCAAAAGAAATTGGATTGTTTTATTTTGGAATAAGTGTCAGGAAAGTCGAATTCAGTGCGCCGATCATTTTTCCTATGGTCCTGGAATCTTCCACTAGCTCTAGCAGGACTGCCCCAACTAAATCAACGAAGTGCAGGAAAAATTCCACAGTCCAACCGTCCGGGCCTAGACTTTTGTCTTTGGAGAAAGAGTTTAGAGCATCCCTAATTTCCTGTATGGTACAGGGGCTATCCAAGTGTTGGGATTCCTCCACTGTGACCGAACAAGGGAAGGGTCTGGCTAGACTGGATCATGCAGATTTTTGTGCTCATTCGCCCCATAATAATATTTGAAGTGATTTGGAGCAGCTGCCTTTAGTGCTTGTTGTCGAGTGTGTGAGAGCCCAACATCATCCTTTATTTCCCAAATGTGTTTTTTATTTCGACAAGAACTTTCATATTGATGAAAATGTTTTGTG
>JZKD02S1752313.1:0-11078 GCA_000966675.3 Picea glauca | reverse complement strand
TCATCACCACAAGGAACACAAGATGCATGTACAATTTTATTTTTATTACGGACTACAATCCTTGAATTATCAACAACAATTGAATAGAGTACAACTCCACAAGAGCACCAGCTCTACAATGCAAGACTCAGCTTACACAACCCAGCACCAACTAAGAGGATGATTCAATCCCCAACAGATACCAATCTGTCAATAGGTACGCAACCTGTTAGTAGTGCAACATGCATATGTACACACCCTACCATTGGTAAAGCTTGCATATGTACGCGGCCTGTCTGTACTACAGCCTGCGTATGCCTTCTGAACAATTAGGATTTTCTCTCCTTGATAAACTTAGATCCTCTGCACCCTTTAGTCACATCCACTTATGTCTTTCACTATCCAATATGAGCCATAACCAATCACAACACATCTATGCTCTCCAACAACTTACTCATGATCCTCAACCATACAATATGAATGCTACTTAATCATGTATAAGAAACCATTATACTATGATAATTATATCAGTACTGAACCATAAGAGTGTTTCTTACTCTATCAATCAACCAACATAACCATATCACAACATCCATACCAAGAATGCCTCAAGCATTCACCATACAATAAGCAAGAGTATCGATCAAGACAACTATGTAACCATACCAAAGTTTCTATGGAAGATCTCAACCCATAGAATGCAGATCTGGAACTTGCTTCATCCTTCAAGAACCTGGCACATCTCACACTCAAGTCTTCATTATTGTCTTCCAACTGTATGCGCTTTATCCTCCTTCAACCCACGTGTGTATGCGCTCTGGCTCACTGAATCCCATGTATGCACACTCTCTGGCCCACTGTTGCTCGCGTACTCCTTCAGAAACTAGGGTTTATGAGCTTCCAAAACTTTCGTTGTCAAGATATCAGACTTATGGAAACTTTGATGCGTCCATGAGATCCTCCAGTCAGTCTCTCTCTTAGAATAGATCTTCAATATATACTCAAGAGTTATCTTTTACAAGAGACCCTTGCATCTTATTTATACTCTCCAAGTAGCTTCCTTAGAAGAATCTTCTTGGCCACTTTGTCCACATAGCCACTTTGTCCACATAATCACCTATGTCCAGCTTTGTCCAATTTCTACTTGTCCATATATCCAATAGCCACTTGATCACTTAACCTACTTTCCTCATTTTAGGATTAACCCTATTATAACCACCTTCCATAATTAGAAAGTTCTCCATTTACTTTATTATTTAAATAATCCTCTTTGACTTTATCACTTCACTTGATTATTTAAGTAATTTCTTCTTTGTAATCACTTTGACTTCTTTGACCTTTTGGGGATTCTAGCCAACATATGAGGGTCCTCCAACTTCGTAAGGCCATAACTCTCAAACCTTGAGGAGTTATGTGATGTTCCACATACCACTGTAAATGGAATGACAAACACTATCCATCTGGGATAGTTTCACTGACAAATTTATTCATCTTCATCTCATTATTTCATAATTAAGCATGGGTTCTCTAACCATACTTATAGGATAACTCAATCGTAAAGCATCTTCCCGTGAGGGCTTTCACCATAAGGGGACCACTTTGGAGTTCATCCATTTGTACTTCCTATCAACTATGATAAGACAATAATGAGTCATCTTTACATCAATCCAACTTGGAATAACCCATGACAATACATCATTATGACATTGTCCCTTTGTCATTGATTCCATGCATGATCTCATGATTCAATGATCAATATCAAATCATCAATGACAACACATCGATCCATTTTCATCTATGCAACACATTGATCAATCNCTCTACAATGCAAGACTCAGCTTACACAACCCAGCACCAACTAAGAGGATGATTCAATCCCCAACAGATACCAATCTGTCAATAGGTACGCAACCTGTTAGTAGTGCAACATGCATATGTACACACCCTACCATTGGTAAAGCTTGCATATGTACGCGGCCTGTCTGTACTACAGCCTGCGTATGCCTTCTGAACAATTAGGATTTTCTCTCCTTGATAAACTTAGATCCTCTGCACCCTTTAGTCACATCCACTTATGTCTTTCACTATCCAATATGAGCCATAACCAATCACAACACATCTATGCTCTCCAACAACTTACTCATGATCCTCAACCATACAATATGAATGCTACTTAATCATGTATAAGAAACCATTATACTATGATAATTATATCAGTACTGAACCATAAGAGTGTTTCTTACTCTATCAATCAACCAACATAACCATATCACAACATCCATACCAAGAATGCCTCAAGCATTCACCATACAATAAGCAAGAGTATCGATCAAGACAACTATGTAACCATACCAAAGTTTCTATGGAAGATCTCAAATCATAGAATGTAGATCTGGAACTTGCTTCATCCTTCAAGAACCTGGCACATCTCACACTCAAGTCTTCATTATTTTCTTCCAACTGTATGCGCTTTATCCTCCTTAAACCCGCGTGTGTATGCGCTCTGGCTCACTGAATCCCATGTATGTACACTCTTTGGCCCACTGTTGCTCGCGTACTCCTTCAGAAACTAGGGTTTATGAGCTTCCAAAACTTCCGTTGTCAAGATCTCAGACTTATGGAAACTTTGATGCGTCCATGAGATCCTCCAGTCAGTCTCTCTCTTAGAATAGATCTTCAATATATACTCAAGAGTTATCTTTTACAAGAGACCCTTGCCTCTTATTTATACTCTCCAAGTAACTTCCTTAGAAGAATCTTCTTGGCCACTTTGTCCACATAATCACCTATGTCCAGCTTTGTCCAATTTCTACTTGTCCATATATCCAATAGCCACTTGATCACTTAACCTACTTTCCTCATTTTAGGATTAACCCTCTTATAACCACCTTCCATAATTAGAAAGTTCTCCATTTACTTTATTATTTAAATAATCCTCTTTGACTTTATCACTTCACTTGATTATTTAAGTAATTTCTTCTTTGTAATCACTTTGACTTCTTTGACCTTTTGGGGATTCTAGCCAACATATGAGGGTCCTCCAACTTCGTAAGGCCATAACTCTCAAACCTTGAGGAGTTATGTGATGTTCCACATACCACTGTAAATGGAATGACAAACACTATCCATCTGGGATAGTTTCACTGACAAATTTATTCATCTTCATCTCATTATTTCATAATTAAGCATGGGTTCTCTAACCATACTTATAGGATAACTCAATCGTAAAGCATCTTCCCGTGAGGGCTTTCACCATAAGGGGACCACTTTGGAGTTCATCCATTTGTACTTCCTATCAACTATGATAAGACAATAATGAGTCATCTTTACATCAATCCAACTTGGAATAACCCATGACAATACATCATTATGACATTGTCCCTTTGTCATTGATTCCATGCATGATCTCATGATTCAATGATCAATATCAAATCATCAATGACAACACATCGATCCATTTTCATCTATGCAACACATTGATCAATCCATTGATAATACATACTTCATCAATATATTATGACAATACATTGTTCCTTTGAAATCAATCCTTTGACATCAATCATTTGACATCACTGACAACATGATCCAACAACATGTTGGTTTTATTTTTATGCATTCTTCTCGCATTCACTCTTGTTTCCTTTTCTCTTTGGCATTGAGAGGTTGTAATTGCCTTGTATCCCTTCTAGTAGTTCAAGTTGAAGGTTCTAGACATGTGTCTCAACGTGTGTCATGGTTTTGTTGTGGTGCATTCTCTTGTTGTTTGTGGTGCTTACGTCAAGAGGTGAGCGACCTGCATTTTATTTTAACAAGAATAACATAACGATTGTAAATTAATTCATATGGATTTATGTTGTCATTGTTGTAGTTATTATGGCACTATATTAATCGTTGTTGGTTTTATACAACCTAGATTTGGTCATAGTTGGTGTTGGGTTGTTAGAACAAGTTTACATTGTTGACTTTGTGCATGTGGTGTAAATTTAGTGGTGGGTAATTTTGCTTTAGTGGATTTCGGCATCAAGTCAAGGTTTTCAAGCTACCTGTGAAGAGAGGTAATCCTTAGAATAGTTCAATTTTTTTTAGTGGTGGTTATGATTACTAGAAAACCATTCCCATTTTTTACTTGTTTCATATGGTTGCTCATTTTTCATTGTTTGGAAAATGGAAATGAAAATCCCAACTCATTCCTTTGTTTTTGTATGAAGCGTTATTAGTTTCTTTAGTTTTCAACTTGAATCTCCATACATGCAAGCAACAATTTCTAGATATTGTTTTGCTTGATGGTATTTCCTTCTTATTTTTTATGAGTGGTTGTGTGTAACCTTACTTCATGATGAGGGTATGCCTATGCTATACAACCTAAGTGGGCCTAATGGTTAAGAACATGTGTTTCCTCCTAAGAKATCACGAGTTCAAATMCAGGGGGGTAGGGTATGTATACCYHTGTAGACTTTAGCAATCAAATCGTTGCCCRAAGGGGRTCCCTTGTCCCACAAACAAGGGAATCTCRTACACCAATTTAGTGTTTATCTTGGTCGTGACCTTAAAATTAGATTATTATTATTATCTTGACTTGGTGAYGCACAATAGACATGGTGTCGCATCCTCTATGATTTTTTCTAGCGCTTATTTGAGTTGATTCCTAACGGTTATACTAGGTGTTTGATTCTTTASCTAATTTCAAGATTTGTCGTTGATTGYGCATAATATATGTGTCTTTATCATTTATTCTTAGAAATTATATGTATCTTACTTATTGTTCATTTGTTAAATTACATATTTTGGAGGTTTAATTCCCTTCTTGATCAAGGTGGATATCGGTGGCCACCCACCTTTTCCAACTGTCTCAAAACAGTTTTCTAGCAATTTTGGTAATTTACTATTTTTAGCAGTTTTTCGGGTCCTAAAACTTTTGGAGCCGTTTTGAGGCCCTAAACGACATTTTTTGGGAAAATGGGGAGCAACATAGAAGCTCCTTTAATTTTGCTCCAGAAATGTGTCCTCCTCGATGATACCTTTCCAACGGGCTATCATGCGCCTAAAACGAAGATCGTATGCAAAAATTACGACCCTGGGAAGTTGATGTACTAACTTACCCAAACAGGGCCCACATGACTTTTGGCGCTTCATCTTCTAGGGTTAGGTTTTTGGATGTTTAGGGTTTTTGGAATTATTTGTAAAAATGCCTTCAGAGCCTCATTGTAATCATCTTCTTGTCAATAAGCGCAACTGTCACATCTCTTCTTAGAGATAAGCCACCACCATTCCAACAAGCTTGTTTTACGCTTCATTTTACAGCTTCAACTTATTTCCTTATTGAATAGAAAACCAATTTTACTGTATTTCTGTTATTTTGTGTTAAGCACCTATTAATAATTTGTAGTCATTTCTTTTTGCTCATAAAATATGGATCAGTGGTATCATAGCGGTCTACTCCTTGTCGTCTTAATGCATGTCCCCAACGAGGTCAGAGTACAAAGAGTTGGGTCTCGAACTTGTTTCTCTTGAGGACAAAATCTCTTTCATGCCCAAGCGACCTCTCATGGCAGGAGAAAATAAATATGACGGGACAGGAGATCCTTTCAAAATGTTGCTTGAGGAATCCCTCACGCAACAGAGGAACAAGATGATGGATAGTTTTGTGCAAATCCTTCAGCGGCTACCGACAGGCGACGCATCTTCTTCGAGCGGAGGCATCACCCCCCTGAAGGTACAAATAAACTTCAATATTCCTATATTTGAAGGTCATATAGATGCATATGATATAGACAAGTGGTTGAATCTACTAGAAGGGTATTTTTTTGTCCATAACTTTTCGAATAGAGAAAATATTACTTTTGCGCTCCTCAAAGCCATTCCCCATGTCAAAGATTGGTGGGAAACTTTTTGTGAGCAAAAGGAAACAGAGGAACCCTCATTATTTACTTTTACGACCAACTAGGAATCCTTCAGAGATGTTATTAAGGAACAATACTACCTTGTCGGAAGTTATGACTACTTGTATACCAAATTGTAACGTTCCCCCGCCATCAACCCCATGGTCGAGCCAACATTACTACGTGGAAAAANTCATGATGAGGGTATGCCTATGCTATACAACCTAAGTGGGCCTAATGGTTAAGAACATGTGTTTCCTCCTAAGAGATCACGAGTTCAAATCCAGGGGGGTAGGGTATGTATACCCCTGTAGACTTTAGCAATCAAATCGTTGCCCGAAGGGGGTCCCTTGTCCCACAAACAAGGGAATCTCGTACACCAATTTAGTGTTTATCTTGGTCGTGACCTTAAAATTAGATTATTATTATTATCTTGACTTGGTGATGCACAATAGACATGGTGTCGCATCCTCTATGATTTTTTCTAGCGCTTATTTGAGTTGATTCCTAACGGTTATACTAGGTGTTTGATTCTTTACCTAATTTCAAGATTTGTCGTTGATTGCGCATAATATATGTGTCTTTATCATTTATTCTTAGAAATTATATGTATCTTACTTATTGTTCATTTGTTAAATTACATATTTTGGAGGTTTAATTCCCTTCTTGATCAAGGTGGATATCGGTGGCCACCCACCTTTTCCAACTGTCTCAAAACAGTTTTCTAGCAATTTTGGTAATTTACTATTTTTAGCAGTTTTTCGGGTCCTAAAACTTTTGGAGCCGTTTTGAGGCCCTAAACGACATTTTTTGGGAAAATGGGGAGCAACATAGAAGCTCCTTTGATTTTGCTCCAGAAATGTGTCCTCCTCGATGATACCTTTCCAACGGGATATCATGCGCCTAAAACGAAGATCGTATGCAAAAATTACGACGCTGGGAAGTTGATGTACTAACTTACCCAAACAGGGCCCACATGACTTTTGGCGCTTCATCTCCTAGGGTTAGGTTTTTGGATGTTTAGGGTTTTTGGAATTATTTGTAAAAATGCCTTCAGAGCCTCATTGTAATCATCTTCTTGTCAATAAGCGCAACTGTCACATCTCTTCTCAGAGATAAGCCGCCACCATTCCAACAAGCTTGTTTTACGCTTCATTTTACAGCTTCAACTTATTTCCTTATTGAATAGAAAACCAATTTTACTGTATTTTTGTTATTTTGTGTTAAGCACCTATTAATAATTTGTAGTCATTTCTTTTTTCTCATAAAATATGGATCAGTGGTATCATAGCGGTCTACTCCTTGTCGTCTTAATGCATGTCCCCAACGAGGTCAGAGTACAAAGAGTTGGGTCTCGAGCTTGTTTCTCTTGACGACAAAATCTCTTTCACGCCCAAGCGAACTCTCATGGCAGGAGAAAATAAATATGACGGGACAGGAGATCCTTTCAAAATGTTGCTTGAGGAATCCATCACACAACAGAGGAACAAGATGATGGATAGTTTTGTGCAAATCCTTCAGCGGCTACCGACAGGCGACGCATCTTCTTCGAGCGGAGGCATCACCCCCCTGAAGGTACAAATAAACTTCAATATTCCTATATTTGAAGTTCATATAGATGCATATGATATAGACAAGTGGTTGACTCTACTAGAAGGGTATTTTTTTGTCCATAACTTTTCGAATAGAGAAAAGATTACTTTTGCGCTCCTCAAAGCCATTCCCCGTGTCAAAGATTGGTGGGAAACTTTTTGTGAGCAAAAGGAAACAGAGGAACCCTCATTATTTACTTTTACGACCAACTGGGAATCCTTCAGGGATGTTATTAAGGAACAATACTACCTTGTCGGAAGTTATGACTACTTGTATACCAAATTGTAACGTTCCCCCGCCATCAACCCCATGGTCGAGCCAACATTACTACGTGGAAAAACACTAATGTAACATATTATGCATTCTTATGAAATAAAATTGCTTAATTACAGTTAAACACAGCATAAGCACATTAATACTATTAGCATACATAATCCACGTAATTAACAATAATTCACGAATATAGTGGAATACATGTAAACATTTCTAGAATCACAGACATGCATATTAAATTGAAATTATATGCATGTATATACTTATCTTTTAGACTGGATGTAATTCACCAACTGCGTGTAGACCTCCCATGAACCTCCCAGCCTTAGACTGCGTTGCTCATCACTCTCGGCAGTAGGTCACCCCCGAGATGAGACTAAGCTCCACCGGGTAGGGATTCCTAGGCTAGGTAGGGAATATAGGAAGACACACAGTCACAGGAGAAGGATTCTCTCCCAGGAACCACTTATGTCCACTGCCCACAGAATCTCATTCCCCACATGTATGTCCCACCCCAGGAGTATACACCTTCATTGTCACCAAGACAGTCCATCGACTACTAACCTCCCTTCCCTTAAGCTTCAGCAACAGACTGGACTGGAAGTCTCCGAGCTCTGTGGCAGCTACAGACCTTCCAGGAGTTCTCACTTCCTCCGCGCACTCTCTCACCTGGAGAGAGTCACTCACAGACTGGGTAACCTGCCTCTTCAACAACAATCACCTCCCTCACACTGGCCATCAAGCCACACACAGTCCAGCACTGCGTGGCCACAACAGCCAATTGGGAAAATGGGTATGGACACCTGAAACGAAAACGATCAACACTAAAGCATAGCGCAGCTCTGTGATTACAGGATGCGTTAAGATTTATGGCAAGCAACACAGGAGGCACGACTCAACAATTACGGGACATTCGGTTCTCCCAACCAGCAATAAGGAATAGACTCACCACTCTGGTTTCAGAAATTCATAAGTTGTACAGAGGTTCAATCACAGAGGCCAAATGCGTACAGATGGAGGATGGAGGAATTGGAAGGTCGAACCCCGAATTCAGGTGATGGTTGGAGAAATGCCCACCCCACTCCTATGCAACAGTCGACGGAATGGCAAGAGAACCCCCAACATGACTCATTTCCTGGGTTAAATCACATGCACCTGGGTCGACACATGTCTCCCATGAAGCTGCATGCATCCCTCCCCAGGAACTTAGGACAAAACATAGATTTCACATGGATTTTGGGATAATATCAAAATATTATTCCCAAGGACTTAAGCCCCTAGGCTCCACACTTAGCCTCTCTTTCCAACCTTCCAGCCCCCAATCCCTTACCCAGGTTTTGTGGAAGCTTAGTCCCCCATCACTCATTCATCATGGCTGGTCCACACGTAGAGATGTTTTGTATTAATATTGTGCATAATTACATGTACAAAAATCAGGCTCCTGGCCTTCAACACTTAGGCTCCCTGGCCTAATAACACATAAGCCCACTAGCTTATATAACTTGGCTCACTAGCCTTTTAAACTTGAATTACAGTTCATAAACAAGTTTTATACTTCATAGACATGATTTACAATAGGGCTCGGCCTTCGGGACATTACAATCCCCTCCCCTTATTTTTGCATTGTCCTTAGTGCAACTTTACACTGCATCTATAAGCTTTTCAAAATTTTCAAAAAGATGTGGGTACTATGCCCGCATAACATCTTCATGCTCGCATGTCGCGTCCTCAGGACCGTACCAGGTCCATTGGACCTTTACAAGCCCTATGGCTCAATTCCAAAGCTGTTTGTTTTTCCTGTCCAATATGCACACAGGATGCACTTGCAGGACACCTTCTTGCTCCACCTGGATCACATTCCAATCAATTACATAATTAGCATCAGGCATATACTTTTTAAGAAATGAAACATAAAACACATTATGTACAGTCATGGATGCAGGTAATGCAAGCATATATGCAACTGGCCCAATCCTTTCCATGATTTCAAATGGGCCACAAAATCTGGCTGCCAACTTGGCGCAACTTCCCAGCTTCAGGGAACTCATGTTAGCTTTCACTTTCAGGAAAACATGATCACCCACTTTTAACTCTTTGTGGGTTCTGTTCTTATCAGCATAACTTTTCTGCCTAACCTGGGCAGCTTTCAAATTCTGCTTAATTTTTATCATTTAGTCCTCCATCTCCTTGAGCAACTCTGGCCCAACTACTGTTCTATCAGTTGGATTATCCCAGCTCACTAGAATATTTTACTTTATTCCATAAAGTGCTTCAAATGGGCTCATCTTCAACGATGCATGATACCCATTGTTGTAGGCGAATTCTACCAAGTGTAGGTAGTCTTCCCATCTTGATGGTTTGTCCTTCACATACATTCTCAGTATGTNTACATGTACAAAAATCAGGCTCCTGGCCTTCAACACTTAGGCTCCCTGGCCTAATAACACATAAGCCCACTAGCTTATATAACTTGGCTCACTAGCCTTATAAACTTGAATTACAGTTCATAAACAAGTTTTATACTTCATAGACATGATTTACAATAGGGCTCGGCCTTGGGGACATTACAATCCCCTCCCCTTATTTTTGCATTGTCCTTAGTGCAACTTTACACTGCATCTGTAAGATTTTCAAAATTTTCAAAAAGATGTGGGTACTATGCCCGCATAACATCTTCATGCTCGCATGTCGTGTCCTCAGGACCATACTAGGTCCATTGGACCTTTACAAGCCCTATGGCTCAATTCCAAAGCTATTTGTTTTTCCTGTCCAATATGCGCACAGGATGCACTTGCAGGACACCTTCTTTCTCCACCTGGATCACATTCCAATCAATTACATAATTAGCATCAGGCATATACTTTTTAAGAAATGAAACATAAAACACATTATGTACAGTCATGGATGCAGGTAATGCAAGCATATATGCAACTGGCCCAATCCTTTCCATGATTTCAAATGGGCCACAAAATCTGGCTGCCAACTTGGCGCAACTTCCCAGCTTCAGGGAACTCATGTTAGCTTTCACTTTCAGGAAAACATGATCACCCACTTTTAACTCTTTGTGGGTTCTGTTCTTATCAGCATAACTTTTCTGCCTAACCTGGGCAGCTTTCAAATTCTGCTTAATTTTTATCATTTAGTCCTCCATCTCCTTGAGCAACTCTGGCCCAACTACTGTTCTATCAGTTGGATTATCCCAGCTCACTAGAATATTTTACTTTATTCCATAAAGTGCTTCAAATGGGCTCATCTTCAACGATGCATGATACCCATTGTTGTAGGCGAATTCTACCAAGTGTAGGTAGTCTTCCCATCTTGATGGTTTGTCCTTCACATACATTCTCAGTATGT